>CABFVX010011090.1:0-11792 GCA_902151425.1 Timema shepardi | reverse complement strand
TGATCCTGGTGCCAGTTTGGCGGCTCTACAAGACAAGTCCAGACCGGAATAAATCGTATTTCCATTAAGACATGGGGTTAACGACCTGGTGTCCTCTGTCCCTATTTCAATGTCGTAAAAGTTTATTTCCATTTCAATAGAGTTTTATTGCGTTGTACTTGTTGGTTCATTTAGTTCTTCTAAGCGGCGATGGGTTTTCCCCGGTGACGATATCGCTCATTAGGGTGATGTCGCAACTAGATAAAGAGCATTGACACAATCTGATTATGCACAATCACAACTAAAGCAAATTTTCACTGATAGCAAATTTAATATTCTAAATATAATTATATATATATATATAAATATATATAAGTAGTTTTCAAAATTAAATGAATCTCACCTAATTCACACCAAAGCATTTGGCCATAATTGCATGTGTAATGGCGATTATCGGTGTCTTTAGTTCGAGCTTGGCAAAAATAAGTTTTCTAGCAAATATTTTAATGAACCAAAAAAACTGTCGACCACGATGCTTATGAAGTAAAGTCGTCGCCTCAGGACCCGATGCTCGTGGGTTCAAACCCAGTCAGGGTAAAGTGAAGTTTCTTAAGCGATAAAAATTAAATGTCAGGGGTCAACACCCGTGGGCTCCCCAAACATATGTAAACCATGTTTCCGCTTTTAAAGGTCTTAGGTCTATAGGTTCTAGTGTGTACACACACAAACAAGAAGCCATAAACACACAAAGGTTATTTTTAATCTATTTATATGATAAATAATATAGGCCATATTATTAATCAATATATTTTATATCTGAACATTTCTCATACGTTATCAAAAATTAGCCCCTTTTTAACCATAGCTCAATTTGTTCGACTAGTAGATTAAAATGACTGGGAATGCATTTTATAAAAATATGTTTTTGCCTGCATCGATGGTCGCATGGTCTAAGACGTCACTATCGTGTTATATTAGAGTGTCGAGGACAGGGTGATCGGCGTTCGATTCCCGTTCTGGTGAACTGAGATTGTTTTTCTACATATTTTTCCACTCTCACTCCAAGAAAATGCGGGTACACGTTCCAGCTGGTCTAATTATATCAAAAGGAAAATCTGGTCGACCAGCTCTAACAGATAAAACCCTTTTTCATTTCCCCTTATTATTTCATTCTTTCAAATTCGGGGTATACTCAACCACAGGAATGAAGACTGTGATTGGATCACCGTTCTAACAGACACTCGGGGTGATATCGAGGTTCGAATCCATGTGGGCACGCCGTCTAAATGTCAGGCTCATCTAATTATGGCGGGGGAGGTTGGAATCGAATCCCTGCTGGCTAAACTGTTGCTAGTTCTCCCTCCCGGTCAAATGCTGGAACATTTTCTTAATCCACCCTGCCACATTATAATATATGTATATATATAGACTCTTAGCCGGAGAGGGTGCGTGTAACTAATTTAGTAATGGTGGGTGAGGTCGGGGGTTCGAATCTCCACTGAGCTGTACTGTCATTAGTTCTCACTAAATGGTCTTCCTCTACCTTACTCCTCCCTACTACCTTATCTTCACCAACAGTGGTCCATGTGTGTATGGGGGATATATACATCCCAACATGTCGACGGTAGGTACCAAACAACCAGTTTTAGTAGACTTTTGTGACGGAATAGTGGCCCCTAACTGAGGATTATAAATCCCTGTGAGGCATCCATCTCGAGAGAGAGGCCCCTGATTGTGCATAATCAGATTGTGTCAATGCTCTTTATCTAGTTGCGACATCACCCTAATGAGCGATATCGTCACCGGGGAAAACCCATCGCCGCTTAGAAGAACTAAATGAACCAACAAGTACAACGCAATAAAACTCTATTGAAATGGAAATAAACTTTTACGACATTGAAATAGGGACAGAGGACACCAGGTCGTTAACCCCATGTCTTAATGGAAATACGATTTATTCCGGTCTGGACTTGTCTTGTAGAGCCGCCAAACTGGCACCAGGATCATTGATTGTGCATAATCAGATTGTGTCAATGCTCTTTATCTAGTTGCGACATCACCCTAATGAGCGATATCGTCACCGGGGAAAACCCATCGCCGCTTAGAAGAACTAAATGAACCAACAAGTACAACGCAATAAAACTCTATTGAAATGGAAATAAACTTTTACGACATTGAAATAGGGACAGAGGACACCAGGTCGTTAACCCCATGTCTTAATGGAAATACGATTTATTCCGGTCTGGACTTGTCTTGTAGAGCCGCCAAACTGGCACCAGGATCACGCTGCTATTATACATAATCTAGGAAAGTTTGTGGATTGTAATATCCCATTTATTTTATAATATTCTGCTCTAAAGAGTTGCATTCTAGAGCTCTTATAAGATAAATTAGATCTATATCCTACACATTTTATTTTACTAACACTAGGCTACTAAATTTCAAATTTATGTTATTTTATGACAATTTTAAACTTAAAACCCTGTATTTACCAACTTTTTGTAACGAACCACTAAACTTTATTTAACGAAATTCTATTATTTTATAGAGCACAAATAACAGTCTCAACCAACAACTTCATGTCCGACACCTTAGCTCAGTTGGTAGCGTGTCTGCTTACCGAGCTAAGGGTCTCAGGTTCAGTTCCTGTCATGGCCGGAAAACTGATCATTGATGAAATGTTGATTCCCCCTTTTAGAGTGTTAAAATAACTGCTGGGAGCTGGATGTTGTGTATATTCTATATTTAAGTTAGTTAATAAGTTGTGCACCGATATAATCAGTTGGTTCAGAAAGATCACGTTAAAAACCTCAAATAGACGAATAAATCAGATTACACTACCCCGCTGGGATAATTTGAGGCCATAGAACGGCAACACTGGACGGTAGGATCCTGTGAAAGAACTGTTGCAAGTGTCTGAAAATGGCAACAACGGACGTTAGGTCTCTCCGAGGGAACAGTAGCACGTGTTTTGTTTCTTGGAGAGATAAACTTTTGACAGTAGGGCCCGTTATCTGAGGAAGCTGCCCCCACCAGAAGCTGTCCACCTTGTCTGAGGAACTCAACACGTGCACGCCTGTCTTTTCTTCGTCTTATCTTGAAATGGAAAACTAAGACGCAATAATATTTTGATTATGTGTTGGAGGGAAGGGGGGGTTCAGTTACATAACAATCAACTTCGGCACTCGCCTTTAAGCTTGACGAGATCTTTGCATGCAGCATATACTTATTATAACTGGACCCGTAGAACAGTCATCACACATCACCTAGGAGTGCCGGGTTCTATTCCTGGGTGGTACCTTGGGTATATTCCCCGAAAAGTGAATTATCTCAACGGTCACCACAGTCTGGTTAGTTAGGCTTAAATTAATTAGGATAATAGTTTCTACTGGCCATATTCACTATCACCATCACCACGTCTGTTGTGACATGGGACAGATGTACGATTAGTGCATTAGTGCAAAGGTACATAACTACCTGCTAATCTCCAACAATTGGTTGACGATTGATGTCTTAATGGTGTCACTCATTAACTTGTAGAGCCACTTATTAATTTTTAAGTGTCGTAGTTTCCACTATCTATACTTCGTTTTTTCCACAAACATATTTTGTAGCCTTCCCCCAAACCCAATATTTCCCCCCATTTAGAATAATTGTAATATCAGTTTGGCAGATATTTTTTTCAGCACCACGTCTTACTACCCGTTCTGGTTATCATTTATGTACTATTTACGTTAGGGGCTTTAGGGATGGGGAAGGTTATATTTATAGGCAGTGTACCTTGAACGAGAGTAAGAAACCATTTTGAAAAATCCACCCTCAATACACCCAACTGAGATACAAACCTCGATCTCCCCTTCACCGGCAGTCTAGTCTACTGCAAGAACAGCAAGTTTTTTTGTACTATAATTTTACCAGTTCAACAAGAAAGAAATGTTGTTGGTCCTCCTCTGATTGTGAGTAGTTGGCATATCAAAGGGGTAACTCCGAGAAATGGTTGCTACTTTGACCCTTAACTTGTTAATAACCACAGTGTAACGCCTAGACTACGCATGGAAACATTGTACTCGACAGAGAGTGACGTAAGCAATGGGAACTACTAGTGTTACATCAACCATTCATTATATACAATAAACCATTACTAGTATGCGTTATTGGCCCTCATTTAAGATAGAACTAGAGGGACTCAATTTATTTGCTGGTCTCCACCTCCAAAACCATTTGGATTAAAATTGTTATTAAAGGTATATTTTATGCAACCCCCCAGCCCTCCACCCCAATTGCTCGTGGATAGGACATGTAGGCCAAGTACGGTATGATCCCACAGAATACGATACGACAGCGCAGCTCTTTCTACAGTCCAATTTTCATAGGAAGAACCTTAACAAACCACTACAAAAGTTACTGGATCTACTTTAACGTATCCATACGTGACGTGTAATATGAAGCTGTCGCTTTTTAAAATATCATCAATATCTATTAAATAACATTAATAATATAGTAACTAAAATGCTAACAATGTTGACCAGAAAGTTTTTATTTTCTAAAAGATTCTTCCAAACAAAATCTTACTATAGAACCAATACGTCACAGTGACTCACAGTTTGGGTTTTATTCACGCCACCTATAGAGCTTCAAAAAGGATTAACGTAATAAACTTAATCAATATCTTAAAAAAAACATTAATAGTCTTTTTATAAAATCTATGGCTTTGAAATGAGTACATTTCATATTTCTCAAAATATTAAATCAAAGGTGAAAACATTCCCTCGACTCAGTTTAAAAATAATTCCATTCATATCTACCTCAACTAGAAAATGTTTGATTTGAGTGGCATATTTCCATAAATATTTTAATGTGTGATGGATTTCACTCATGGTTTATATTAGAAAACTAGACTTCATGGGATTTTGCATATCTTTCATAGCATTGGACTCCTCTCTCTCTCTCTCTCTATCTTTTGGTTCATGAAAAACTAAATATATCGTCTGCAGACATCACCAACACAAAGTTAAAACCACCAGTTTCCTGTGTACGCACTCACATTCGAAACAAAATACAGACTATATAAGGATTGATTTATCATAAATATTCAATATTTTATCTCCGATTTTTTTTTACGTCCGCTTGTGGGTCCACGAGATAAACAAAAATCTCTCCTGACCCCCAGAGAAGTGGAATATTCCACGTCTACAATCCTAATTTCAAAATAAGAGCCTTATCTAAGAGGCCAAAAAACTACTAGGCCTAGATCTACTTTTACATATGCTTACGTCAATCCATGTGGTATGCAGCTATCACTCTCGGCTGTGATAGGTTTTGTCCAAGCAATGCGTATTACTACCCATTCAGGCTATACGCTTATGTAATAACTACACTACTGTGCTAAGAACTAGGAAAATTAAATTTAGAGGAAATGTACCCACATTTGTTTGTAGGGAGAGGGGAAAACCATTCTAGAAAGATCACCCTCAACACACCAGACAGGAATCGATCCCCGATTTCCCCGTCTTCGGTAGCTTAGTCCATTTCGAGAGTAACGCCTCACACCATGCGGCCACTGAAGTGGGTGATATATAGACTATTATTAATAAACTAAAGTCTGTTGCACAAATAATAATCATTGGATTGGTAAAAGATCAGCTGTAAGTTGATTGTCAATCAGTGTCTCACCCTCATGTCCAGTTGCACCATCAACAACTAGAAGGTGTTTTCCTCTCAGATATCTGATCAAGCTAAGCAGCCCCCACCAACTCCCATCAACTGTTTGATTCTCCGGTCATTATGATGATGGGAAACATAAGTTTTAATAAGTAAATTAATTTTTAATCCTTATTTTAGTGCTTAATAAAAGTTAATTGTTTGTTTTTATTATTTATTTTGAACATGACTTTTTTTTATAGGATAGTATTGTCAATTACGACTTATTCAGAGGAAGTGTTTCAATCAATAAATGCAGTTACAGAGATGGGTTCATATCCAAAGAAGCTACAAGAAAGAAGTCAACCTTTATTTAATCATAGAGAGATAAGATTTGATATGAGGGTGTAGGCTCTGTCCATTTATTAATATCACTAGAAATTTATCTAAAAGACTTTTTTTGAGGCGAATGGTATATATTTTAATATATATCTAAATATCAGACAGACTAAGTTACCAGGGCCATAATATAAAGTGCACATCTTAACCAAACTTATGCATAGATTTGGACCAATTATAATCAGCTCTTACAAATACAGCGCTTTTGACAGTGTCCCCATGTAGGTTTTACTAGATTATTTGATCAAATCTACGAGCAGGAGATCGGAGATTTTGATTTATAATTAACTTTGTTGTAAATAAACTGCTATTGATCTGGGATTTAACTGACCACCGATCCAGTGATTGAAGTATCAGTACGATATTTGTGCAGCCGGCACTGAGAACACTGTAAAATGTTATCACTACTGACAGCAAAAATTATTATACACGTATTTTATTTATTTTATATTTTCTTCCTACGAATATATAATTATATTGACCACAACCTCCAACATAACTTGATATTAATTAATTGTGAAAGTTATATATTAATCTATATATTCAAACCGGGGCTACATCCCTTGTAACAATTTTTTTTTTTTTTAAGATTTGACTATACTCATGCCCCTTTGCCCATTGGACACCCGAATACACTAATCGTACATTATTTTCATGTCCTGAAGAGATTAGGTGATGGTGACGGTGAATGAGGGTGTAGAACCTGTAGACACTCTTAACCTAACACAAGCCTTACTAACCAGACCCTAATGACACTTGGGATACCCAAGGTACCAGCCGAGATCTAACCTGGCTGCCCTAGGTTGATAGGTGCACTGACCACTACGCCAAGTGACCAGACATTTTGAATGATGATGTCCTGCTCTGCGAGACCTCGATCTTCCTCGGGATATGGTGGTAAGCGGCCTCTTATTCCTGACGTAGCGCTAAACTTCAACACAGAACAGGATCCGTAACCAACATCAATTGTGTTACTATATAACCATGTTTTAAAATACTTATTACACAAGTTTTATTTATTAGAGATATACTATCTGGACCGAGTGATTATATCAGAACATAATCCACAAAGTAGGTGACCTGGCGGTCTAAGGGTAAGGTGTCAGACTTCTGTGCTGGGGGTCCGGGGTTCATTCCTCGGTCCCGGCACACATTTATCTGATTTCCAAACCCTTCCTTCACCTCTGACAAGATGTGTATTAATCACAACTTGTGAACGCGTGGAATGCCAGGCCTCCACCGTGGTTCGGATTCCAGGTTAAACTGCAGGTCCTCCATTTCATCTCATCAATCACCCTACCATTACACATTAGCGTAAGTGCGTACAACCCGAACGGGTAGTAAGACGTGGTGCTAATGATAATAATAATAATATACAAACTAGCTCAACTCTAGAACCGACACGTCACATACAGAGGCAGTGTAATCTTATTTATGTAGGGGGGAGGGGAGGTTCTATCAGCCAAAAAAAATATGGAATTTTGAAGGGCTTACTCCACGAAAACAAGGATGGTCAGGGAACTCCCTCCTAATAAAAGTTTAAAAATCGGACGCATTCGCACTATTTATGGTGGTGTGTATGTCTTCCCATCCCAAAGAAATATTTTTGAAGTTTGGTTGTTCCTAGCTAGAAGCTATTTTAAGAGTTGGCCCACGCCTTAATATATTTATTTTAATTTGAAGTCTCTAGAAGATATTTGAACTAGTATTTTCCTGCCTGCATTTCGAAAATAGGTTACCTCTCGAAGCTATTTGTAGTGTGCATCTCCCAATAAATTTTTGAATATGGTACGATCTTAAAATATATTTATGATCGCCTGGATGTAATTTGTTAATAATTATATGGCTCCTAAAGATATTGGTTAGGAAGAACAGTATGTATTACATATTACATGTAGTTACTAAAGCTACTTAACAAGGTTCTTATACATGTGATCTGCTTCCCTCATGTTGATAGATGTTGATAGTATCAGTACCAATAGAATAACACAGATAGTGGAGTAAAATGTTATCTATGTTGGACGATGGTAAATATGTTTGTATTTTATAAACTGCTCTTCCAAACAAAATCAGGTTATAACTAAAGTGCTTTTCGCCAAGAATTGTCATGAAAATTAAACGCTTCTTGAAAATATTTGGTGGGGTTATAGTTTTAGCTAAAATATCATGGCAAAAGTTCATAGTCATTTATAGTTTCCGTGGTGTAGTGGTTATCACATCCGCCTAACACATGGAAGGTCCCCGGTTCGATCCCGGGCGTAAATAGTTAAATTATTTATATATTGTTTTTATTTTGTACTAATATATTTTTTTACTTTACGCTCAAGTAAAAAAATATAGAAGTACAAAATAAAAACAATATATAAATAATTAAATTTATATTTATTCACTGGTTTAAAAGAAAAGTTTTTATTTTTTAAATCGTTTTAGAAAAAAACTGTTTCCGCCCGGGATCGAACCGGGGACCTTCCGCGTGTTAGGCGGATGTGATAACCACTACACCACGGAAACTGTATGTAATCTCGAGAATGAGAGCGTAACTCATTAACCCAGTTTTTAAAAGTGTTTCGGTGATGGATAACGAAACTTAATGGAAACGAGAGCGGTTACACATTTCTCCTTGAATAAAATGTTAACAGGCCCTTTGCCATCCGTCCATTCGTCTATCTATCTATCCTTTCAAACACCAAAATGTTTATAATGTTGGCCACACTGTTCATTGCCACCGTTTCCTCCCACGGATAACATCTAACTTGACCAGTGAAACAGTATAACTATATTTACTAAAATAATACAGAGTAGAAAAATAATTATTTAAAATGAAATTAACCATTCACATGCTCCAAATTTCGCTTTTGTCAAGAGACTAATGCAAGGCACCTCATTACGTCAAGTTTTCTGGTTCGAATTTGACCGTCCGTATAATATTTCGGTATATGAATCGTGTGATTAGCTAAAGATGGAATGGTTTAAGGATAAGAGCCGTATTTTTACAGTTGATAGCAAAAAATTGTTTCAGGTGAAATATATAGAATATTTATTCAGTTGATTTATAAGCTTAATTTTCTTTACATAGTAATTTCAACGGTTTTTGTACTAGAATTGGATGATAACCTTTAATATTAATTTAAAAAGTGATCATCAAATGCTACTATGCTCATAATAAATATTCAAGAACCGTTGATATCAATCAACATGCTTAACAAATAAAATTATATATTTATATTAGGGAAATATTCTATTTATTTTCCTGGAAAAACAACTGACTGTTCTCTTTCCCCTACCAACCCCCCTTAACAACGTTGCCTACTGGAGATATCGGAGCTATATTATGGAGCGGGTTGCACCTGAACTTGACGTACCTAAGCATTCCAAGCGCCAACACATTTAGACACCAATGTGCGAGATTGAAAGAGAGGAAATAAAATGCGCAATTCACGTTGTGGGGCCTCTTGTTTATCTGATGTTAGATAAACCTTTCCCGCTTACTTTGTTCTAGTTTACATCCTCACTATACTATCAGCGCTTAGAAATATTGACTTTTTTTAAAAATCACCTTTTCCTTATTTCCTATTCTGGATACACATATGCTGCCATAAACTTTTTAATCTCCATCCTGGTAGGAAGACTCCTACATATCACATTTTCGTGACCAGACTAAATAGTCTAAGTTGTAGATCATTTATACAAAATGGGTTTACAAAAAAACTTCAAGATTAAAATATTAATTTTGTGATACTTTAAGACTATTCTTAGAGGCGTGTAGCTCGAACGGGTAGTAAGACGCGATGTTAACAAAAACAACCTTTTCTTAGAAATATCTAAGAGTTTATGGGTCTTCTTTCGACGTTGTATCTTTAAAACTCGCGGAATGAAACCTAAATTCACCAACTGGAAATACTATTTGGATCTGTCGTGACGTCACAGCTAGGCTAATACATTCAGAGACTAGCACGTGCAGAATATTTGGTAGTTTTTCCTTTGCCTCGTGGCTCCTTTTCCGTGTAGCGAGTAGTCCTATCTTCGTAGCAATTACCGGTCACTGATTTCTGAGAGCTGCGAGCATCCCTCCGAGTCTGCCATATCGCCACTTCCAAAGAAAACCTGCCTAAGAGCACCGTACTTGCTGATAGAAGCTCAGAGGGTCCATTATCCGGCACCAGGGATGCGATCCTTGTTATCAATCATTGGTAGCAGAAGCAGATATAATCTGGTACCAGGGGTGCGATCCTTGTTATCACTCATTGGTAACAGAAGCAGATATAATCTGGTACCAGGGGTGCGATCCTTGTTATCACTCATTGGTAACAGAAGCAGATATAATCCGATACCAGGGATGCGATCCTTGTTATCACTCATTGGTAACAGAATCTGATATAATCCGGTACCAGGGATGCGATCCTTGTTATCACTCATTGGTAACAGAATCTGATATAATCCGGTACCAGGGATGTGATCCTTGTTATCACTCATTGGTAACAGAAGCAGTATAATCCGATCATATCTATATCATTAATTAGTGCACAGGTTAATACACTTTTTTATTTGTGCCCCCTATCATACGGGGCCGTTCTTGAACTACGTAGGGGTACATTTTTGAGGGGGCTGGTTTCAGCATTCATTTGCTTATGTTTTTGTACGATGATGGATACGAGGGGCAAAGGGGTGAGAATCCATATTACGTAAGTTTTTATATCAATATTATCGTGAGGGAAAATCTAATATTTTTTTTGTCAGAAAATTCTGAAATATTAATTTTCATTTATTGACAAACCCCACTTTAATTACTAATTTTAACTCTTTTATATAAATAATTGAAAGACCATATTATTTTGCACATGTGTATTTTTTTTTAGCACCACACCTTACTACCGTTTCAGGTTATACACATATGTAATAATTACGCTAAGCCACTTTTGTAAACTTAAATAGTAATATATTGTTAATAATAGGTTATTGGATCCTTTTACTGGCAATGTTGACTCACCAGTGAGGTGTTCTCCCTCCAGTAGACAGACCAGCAGCGGTCAATATATACTGGATTGCATGTCAGTGACGTGAAGATCATGGTTCGGATCCATGTTAGGTGCACTGAGAAGGAGGTGGTATCTACATGTGACATCCCTGTAGTTTTAACATTCACTAACATCGCTAATGCGAGTACAACATATATTCTGTCACTCTCCCAATCCCTACCCTATAGAACAACGATTGGCAGCTGAACGATCACGATCGGTCAGTCTATCTCACGGATATTTCCAGTCGATCACGTAAGGAAACTTTACTGTCATAGTTGAAACTCACTCTCTGAGTCCTCTAACCTAAAAATGTATCAATAACTATCAAATACAATAATTTGAGCGTGATCAAAAAGCCTTGGTCGGTAATAATCGGTGTTCTTATGAGAAAACAAAATGGTTGAAAATGAAAATGTGCATTTTATTTATCATAGAAAGGTGGGGGACACGTGCATTTAAAAACATATTGAAATTAAGGATAAAATGTAGTTACAAAACAGAATATGTATAAATAGAATGAAGAAACGATGTATGATTGCGGGACCTTTGATAAGTCTCTAAGCTCTAAGATTGCCGACAGAATATCATTATTAACATCGGTCATCCACTTCGGTGGTTGAATGGTCTGCGGAGTCATTCTTGGACTAGACTGGAATGAAGACGAGAGAGAGAGATCGGGGCTCGCATTCCTGTCTGGTGTCCTGAGGCGGGGTTTTCCACTCCCTTTCCATGCCAGTGGAGGTGGGCCTTCATTCC
>CABFVX010011089.1:0-11796 GCA_902151425.1 Timema shepardi | reverse complement strand
GTGTGAGATGAGTGATACTGTGAGGTGAGAATACATGTTTCATCAGTTAGTTGGCTTATAACATCACCTCTGTGTGAGATGAGTGAAACTGTGAGGAGGTGAGAAGACATGTTTCATCAGTAAGTTGGTTTATAGCATCACCTTTATTAAGTGTCATGGTTGAAAACAATTGTTCGCATTAACATTGAGGATGAAAACATTGTCGTATACTTTTGGTCATGATTTGCTATATCTGCAAATGTTGGTTTTGCCATGTTCCAATAAAAATACAGTTTTGTTGTGTTTTAAAAAAGCTTGCTTCACAATGCAATACATTTAAATTATTTATCCCGTAGACCGGATTGAACACACCTGTATGCAGTTTTCACATCCCTGCAGTTTAGACCAATCGATCACCGAAGCAGATGGACCATACCTACTTTACGTTTACTTTTGGTTTGCTTCTATGGGAAATCCATCTAGTAAATTGGTTAAGGAATAATCGTTGTATTTGGTATATTTTCATTTAATTATCTTACCTCTCTTTTATCTAACTAACAGTCCTCAGCCATTTCACCATAGTTTGAACGTTATTTGAAAGTTCGTTACGTTATTTTAATCTATTCACATGCCAAGATATGTGTTATTTAGCTGTTCTTTTTGATATTTTATATATGATTTTATAAGCCCATTTCCAGGTAACTGAAATTATGAGAAAACGGTTAAATCAATATTGACAAACGATCAATTCATTTTAAAGGTTAAGGGTTTCGGATGTCGGTAAAACTTTGTTGATTCCGATGAAAATACAATTTACCTTGTGAATTTCAATCTTATATGTTGCTAAACACGGTAATTCTCCTGTAAGCTAATTCTTTGTGTACATCACCATGGACATCTTGATTAGCTTATGAGTGTGCATCGGCGAATAAAATATTTTTCTTTGGTTAAAAATAATAGCAACTTAATTATTAATTAAGTGATATAGTGCAAAAGAGAAAGATTATAGTAAGCATTTGTATATGTATAAAACACCCGTGATAGTAGGTTGAAAATATTTCATTTTGTTTGCATTGCTACTTTTCCTTCTACTTTTAAATATCTTTAATTATTTACCCCTGGTAATTTAGTTTCAACTCCACACAATTGTTAGAGTTAAGATAGACATAAAGATCGGGGGCGGGGCGGGGTAGTGGGAGGGGGGGGGGTTAATTTTAAAGTTTTCATCGTGGTGTGAAGGGGAAAAATATAGGTCTAGATTGAAATTAATCACCGAAAGCTCAAAATCTATGGCAATTTGATAGCCTTTTAAGAGTAAACCTTTAACTATAAAAGTCGAGTGAAGCTTCATTATACATAAAAGTGTCTAATACATTTTATCACGATAATCTGCAACGATCCACTAGTTTTACAAACATTTTGGCTGATTTAAAATAAAATAACAACCTTTTATCGATATTGAACATTCAACATTATTTTAAAAATGTTCTCAAATGTTATTCTTACGGAGGATCTGTATGAGAGCAGGAGAGAGGCGACAGGACAGACCTTCTACTAATCAGAGTGACGTGGAGGCACGCGAGCGTCACGTGACCATTGATTCTTTGATTTGAAGTTAACTATTGAGAGAGAGAGAGAGAGGGATATAGAGGAGTAATCACATTCCTGTAGCTCATGCCTCCCTTTTCCCCTCGAAGGGAACAACAATATAATGGTACCGAAAGTATTTTCAGCATACTAGGACTATCTTGTGTTTGTCTGCTAAATTAAAAATAAACGCACGGCAAACACATGTTTACTTCGTATCCAAACTATCAGTTCAAGGCAATTAAAGAAGGGGCTATCAATTTCCAAGATATCGAAGTTGACACCAGCGCTTCAATAAGATGCAGTAGCTCTTGTAACTATTCTCCATAGCTATACAAGTATGACTAGACAGCTCAACTGATAGTATTTCTTAAAATTTCCTTCTCCCCTCATCCCATAGAGATAAAGGGACGTACATAAAATTATATATTTAATTGAATATATATATATATATATATATATGGAGCTTCTTTGGTGGCCGTAGGGTCTAAGGCGTCACTCTAGTGTTAGACTCTACTGATATTACTGCTGATGACAAGCAGATTCGGGTTTGAATACCAGTCGGATTTACTGAGGGTGAGTTTTCCAAAATGGTTTTTACCCAACATACATGAAAATGCGGGTACACTTAATCTAAATTCAACCATCTCCATCCCGAGCTCATTAGCATAATTAGAACATATGTGTATAATCTGAACAGGTAGTAAGACGTGGTGCTAATTTTTTAAATGTATATATACAAACATATATGATTATTATTTTTTAAATTATTATTATTATTATTATTATTATTAGGTGTTCTGTCTTACGAAAGGTCCATTCCTTTTGTCAGTGAGCTTGGACCACCAATGCACCTGGTCCTCTGCCTCCTTCAGCTCCCAGAACTTTCTTCTTTCCTTCAAGTTATCTAGAAATATATTATGATTGTATGATATATATATAATTATATATACTATTAGATTATATAAAGGAATGCACAAACACACACAAATCAGACGATCTATCTATCTTTTAATATAGTTTGAGAAGCCCCTCTTAGCTGAAATACGATAGAATGGCAGAATCAATTTTGACAAAGGACAACTCATTTTAACTTTATATTCCTTCCCATAATTTGATAAGAAATTAGATATGATTATCTAACTCTATAAAACTGTTAAATTGAGATAGACATAAAGAACTGGGATAGGGGTCGTTTTAAGGTGGGGATGTAAGGGACTCGAGAAAATTAAGTGTTTTTGCAGCTTTTATAACATTTTTTTTTTGTCAAAATAAATCAAATATTGTTTCTATACAAACATAGGCTTTCATTTTCTTCACATTTTAGTATCAACATTTCTTGAATATCCATCATGAGCAATACGGCATTATCTGAAAACTTTTTTTTAAATGAAGAGATTTTTTACTGAAATTCCAGGACATCCTTGACATATATTCAACAATTACTGTTGAGGTCACCATGTGAAGAAAATGATGATCTCTGTTTGTATAAAAGCAATATTTGATTTATTTTGACAAAAAAAAATGTTTTGCCATAAAAATTTCAAAAACACTGAACTTTTTTCTTTTTTACCTGCAGTCCAATCCTAAAGTTTTCACGATGTTGTGAAGAATAAAAACACTAGTATATTAGTGTTGCTTGTATATATATATATATATATATATAAACCCATATTGTATCAATATATTTTAAGCCAACGAGACACACTCATTGGGCGTTTGCCCTCCGGAAAGGTTTGTTTGGTAATTTATTTGCCTATGGAGACAGTAATATCGCTAATTAATATAGGCCTATATTTTATACATGTATATACATATGTGTTTGTAGAATAAAACACCGGATGATGTAATAAATGGTGATTGAATATATCTAACCCATCCACACAGTTAATTTCCATTCCAATTCGTTGGCTGTGTCGACTCTTGTACCACTAGTCCATTCCATTATGGCGAGTAACTCTAATCCTAGTAGACAGAGCCCTCGCAACTCACTGTAGGGATTAGTCCAGTATTATTCCGCGGGTCTTTATTCGTATTTTGTCTAGCACTATACCCACGTTCCCCCCACGGACAAACACTGGCATGAGCCGACATTCTGGAACGCACGTCACCAATCTGAGCTATTCAAATGACTGATTTACAAGACTTTGTAAAAATAATATAGTACCATGAAAATAATTCAAACACTTTAAAACAAACAGTTGGAAACTTTACTATATTTGATCTAAAAGGTCTTCACTTCCGTAGCTTTGAGTATAAATCCATATAATAATCCAATTTTCACGGAAAGGGCCTTTTAGAAAATACAAACAGATTTTTTTTTTGGCAGCCAGCATTGATAACGTTTTACTTTAGTGTAGTATTAGTTTTATTCTATTGATCAAACGTACTGATGTTCTGTTTTAACTTGGCCATTTGTCATTCCGCCTGTCTGTACGGATCTTTGTTCCGCAATAGCTGTCAAATTCGTGGACAGTTTTTTTTAAACAAAATTTGGCAGGGACATGTTTTGAGCTTAGGCCAAATGAGCTAGCTATTTGGGCATACATAGCTTTTTAATTTGGCTATCGGTTTCAGTATGGTGGTCGCTCAAAAGGGTTTTTGATTAATTGCTCATCTAGAGTGATTAGAATTTATAATTCTAAGTATTCTATTGAGTACCTAGGGCATAATTTTTAAATTTTTATATATCTTGTGACATTGACGTCTTAAACCACGTGTACAGCGGTTATTCTATTTGAATATAATATCTATATTTTTAGCACTGTGTCTTACTACCCATTAGGGCTTAACGCTTGATATACTATTGCATATATTATTCATCCGTTTCTGTTTAACCTGAGCACAAAGGGAAAATATCAACTTCAAATCAAAAGAGTTTTATTTTTCGTATGGCACATTTGGTCGGGAAGGACATTGATATCCAGGTGCAAAGACCCCCACACCACGGGGCCGGTTGAGGAGAAATTAGAAGAGATATTTCAACTTGAAATACAAAGATAATTCTTAATACTGTAATAATAATAATCAGCATGAAATATGTTACTTAGCATTTTTTAAATGGATGGAGTGAGGTCTACTGTTCACAGAACTGAAGCACTTGTAGCAACAGATGTCCGACACCTTAACTCGGTCGGTAGCGTGTCTGTCTACTGAGCTAAAGGTCCTGGGTTTAATTCCAGCATGGCTGAGAAATACATCCTTGGTGAAATGTGGAGTTACACTTTCACATTTATAAATTAATGGCTGGAGACTGGATGTTGTGCTTGTCCTAGTCTTAAGTTAGATTATAAGGCACATGAAGCTAAGACAGGCTTAGCCAGCTGGTAGTGGAAAATATAGACCCGGGCCACGGGCTGGAAACAGTAATGGATGTAAAGAAGCAACAGCTGCAGATAACATTAATATAATATGAAAGTAGATCTAATACCTTTTTAAAATATCAGATAGTATCCTTCATGTGTAAACTGTACTGTAGTTAAATCTCTTTTCAAAGCGAGACTGTTTGGGACAAATGATGGTGATACAATATGTGTTTCTCTCTCTAAAAAGAAAGTTTCTTAGTGTGAATCGAAACAGCCAGTGTCTAACTTGTGTCGTGAATCCATCACAACTTTTCAAATCCACCCCTTGTTTGGTTTTTGTGGCGTCGTTCATTTAAAGTTGATGTAATACGGACAACATATATTATTATTTTAACCATCTCAACATGTAACTTTGTTCTTTTTTTTTTAGCACTGCGACTTACTACTTGTTCGGGCTATATCCCTAACATGTGCTATTGACAACAATCTTTAGATTTCTTTCCCCCATGATTTTCGACTCAACTCCTCTCCCATGTAAGGGATCGAGAGATTTTCCTTCACCCTCCCTTAATCTTAGATAAATTTATTTTACAATTTGATAAATTAGATTTTTAATAGTTTTGTTATTTTCAGACATAATAATTGGTAATAGGACGAGAGATAATGAAATATACTGAGCAAGACTTTATAATTAATACATTTTTTTTTAGAATTTGTCACATTATAAACATTGATATACCTTTTAGCCCTCCAACCCCCTCCCCCCACCGAAAGAAAATGTAAGAAAATACTAAATACTCAACCCTCCTAAAAAATTTCTTACGTAATTTAAGGACAGCACCAAACCCTATTCTATTAGCGTAATTAATGTATACGTTCACTCACTTTAAAAAATCAAACCCAAATTTTAAAATTATATATTTGAGGTGCACGTGTTCGTGCATAAGGGCTACTTATGTTTAAATTTAAGACTTCTGCGTTCGGTAGATTTCACACAATGCTCATGAGAGAAAGACAAATTCTTCATTTTATTAATATAGAAGATTCCAATAAAAAAAGTTTAATTTTAAGTATTCATAACATTTTGGTTAGTTATATTAATCAATATTGAGACTTGCTAGTAATTAAAAAAAGATAATTCATCTACTTAAATAAATATAATATATCTATAATTACTTATTTTGTATCTTTTAATTCTTTAAGTTAAAATTGTGAATTAATGTAGAAACTTTAAAACTAGCTGATATGTTATTCTTAAAGATTACATTAAATAAATTTGTAAAAGTTTCACTGGTGACATTAAATTGTCATCTATACACCTAAATAAATGGTACAAAGCAAAATTAAACAGAGAAAATACTACAAATAAAAATTCTTATGAATAAAATAACTACCAAATACATATTATTATGATATAAATCATGTTGAGCTGTTGATAAAATGAAAAATGTGTTAGGCACACACAAACACGACAGCATACACTCACACACAGGTACAAGTACACTCATACACAGGTGTAAGTACACTCACACACAGGTGCAAGTACTCTCACACACAGGTGTAAGTACACTCACACACTGGTGCAAGTACACTCAAACACAGGTGCAAGTACACTCACACACAGGTGCAAGTACACTCACATACAGGTTCAAGTACACTCACACACAGGGGCAAGTACACTCACATATAGGTACAAGTACACTCACATACAGGTTCAAGTACACTCACACACAGGTGCAAGTACATTCACATATAGGTGCAAGTACACTCACACACAGGTGCAAGTATACTCACATACAGGTGCAAGTACACTCACACACAGGTGCAAGTACACTCACATATAGGTGCAACTACACTCACACACAGGCGCAAGTATACTCACATACAGGTGCAAGTACACTCACACACAGGTGCAAGTACACTCACACACAGGTGCAAGTACACTCACACACAGGTGCAAGTACACACACTCACTCAAAGTGTGTGTTTATATTTACTTCTATTGGTTATCATATTGCCAATTAAAGCACATGAATCTGTCTAAGATAATCACATTTCTGATAAACATGATAGTTTTAGTTAATCCTCTTGTGTTACTTGCTAGATGTGCGAGCTCTCCAGTCATGTTTGCTGCGTTCTATTCTTGGCTTTAAAAAAATATAATTATATACTACCTCTCCGCCCTACACTTTTGGTGTAATTAGAAATGTCATGCAAAAATTTTAATTGGTTTAGTTGAAGTTGGAGGCGCTATGGTCGCCGTGTGACAGACACGAGAATACCACTTGTTATTTAACCACCCCACTGTGTTCTTTGGAAGGTAGAGGTCATACAGTATGTCATGACAATCTCCCGCTCTACCAGATCTAGTTCAACAGAAGAGAGTCCAAGAGAAAGTAGAGAGTTTGCGAAAGATTTCATCACATAATTTCTTTCTTTACCAGAAATATGTTTGTATCGGCAATATGGGCTCGTCCTAAATGAGCTCCTCTATTTTTAATAGCTGCTCGAATTTTCCAGTGTTGAAACTATACGAGCTTGGTCATAGATTATTTTATTTTTAAAAAAAAATGGGGAATAGCACCAAACAATTTTACTTTGTTTCATACATGTTTTCAATATTTGAAGATAGTATGTTTTGTCTAAATTAGTTTTGTTTGAATTCTGTTTGAGTGAATAGATTATTTATGAATGCAAAAATAAAACATTAAATTATATATTACACTACCAGCTATCATGCCTCTACTTGTCATAGTCAAATATTATTTTATTACTTATGATGATGCATTAATGTTTATTGATACGTATTTATTTTGAAAATCAACTTTGGACGGAATCGAGCCCGGGCCCCTCAACTCAGTAGACATACACGATACATACTGAGCAAAGGTGTCGGATTATACTCAATCCCTGTACTGGGTGACTTTGTGCGGTCCAAGGCTTGATTCACACGCTCGCCCAAAATAGAGAGCAGAATCTTCTTGAGTGATGCAGCAATTCACTCGCTGTATGTTGACCCATGATGCATTGCAACACTAACTTAAAACAGCTGATTATTGACATATTTTATTTTCCAGTAGATTGACATATATTTTAGTAATCCTCCCGATGGATATTTTCAAATTATAACTCTGTGTCGTGGCTCAATCCAATACATCGATACACACGCTTTACATTAACGATTTATTTCAAATCTCCTCACAACAACCAACGAAGCTGTCTGCTAGCTTCTAGCTCTACAGCGCATGCGTTGTTAAATGCGCATGCACATTGATTTGAGATGGTCGGTTCTGAGATTTGATTGGTTCTCCCGTGTCGAACATCTCAAGGCAGAGCGAACGAAGTAGAGATGAGTTGAACTTCATCAGAACAACTCGCACCGATGGGGTGGAAATCTTGGGATTGAATTAGAGCTCTTCACGTGACCACTTTTTTGTTCTGCGCTAGTTTTTCGGAGAGCGTGTGAATCCACAGTAAGTGTGGTAGAGATTCACATGTTAGCTTAAAATCTATTAAACACACACATATATATATATTAGCACCTTTTGTCAATAATTTTTCAAGTTATACATATATTTAACCATTACGATAATTTGTAAGTGATTAGGAAGATTTAATTTAAATTACGTGTACCAGCGCTTGCTCAGGGGATAATGGAAACCCGGCCGCGGTTTGAACCTCCCAGCATTGACAGTCCAGAGTATTGCTATAGTGACGCCTTAGACCATTCAATCTTTGGATCGGGTACAAATTAGGGGCAGTGTCCATATTCAGGGTTGAAAGTTCAAAATAGGTTTTCTAAACATACTAACTTTTAATTTATTCAAGCCGTCTTAATATTTTCTAATATTATATTTTTTCAACTTGTATCTAATTTCTAATTTCAATTGCTACCACTCATCATTGTATCCATATTGTAGCTTGAACCAATATATTTTACAAAAAATTCAAAGTCTTATATCTTTTACTAGAACATTTGTTATAGCATAAAATAATATTTATTCTAAATGACCTCTAAATAATTTTTACTCAATGCTCCGAAAGAGCCTATTATAAATAATGTTACACCTGGGCACAAGAAATAAACCCGGTGCCTTTTGCTTTGATTCAGTAATTTGCCGTTAGAAGACCTCGTTCTACGTTTACATCTTTTATGGTTCAACAAGCAGCATATGGTGGTGGAAAAATAAACTAAGTTTTTGACACCCACTTTGGTGACCTCATTGTCTAAGGCACTACAATAAACCAGACTGCCGATGACGGAGAGACTGTGCTTTGATCCCGCTAGGTGTATTGAGGGTGTTTTTTCATAAATAATTTCCCACCATCTTTTTTTTAACGCAAATGTGGGTACACTTTCTATAAATTCAGCCTTCCTCAGCTCTAACCCATTAGCGTAAATAGTACACAAACGTATAACCCAAACGGGAAGTAAGATGTGCTGCTTACTAAAAGGTTATGGACCTTCTCGACACAAGCCCCCAGGGGTGAGCCGTGCTGGTATTAGGTGTCCTCATTGGTAATAGTCTTAGATTAAAGGACATAGATTGGACAATGAGGCTGTCAATGCATTCACTGGCAATGTAATTGAGTCTCACACACGTAAATCTGAAGATGAAAATCATAAGGTCAAGCGTTTTACCCTACTAAACGGGGTACAAGACCTGTAGGAAACGTTGGACTGCGCATGTGCGTGTGACTCATACATTGGTCACAATGAAGCTATTTCCTCATTTGCTTCATGTCATTTTGTGTCCAGGGTAGGAGGTAACTTTAATTCTATGGCCTTTAATTCATATATATCAGGATTTTATTGTTTGTGTTTTTTTAAAAAATTCTTTGATTGTCAAACAATTGACATTATTTATTATGTAAGAGGGAATCCTTGTCTGTGTTTAAATTTACAAATACATTTTTTGGAAATAAAAGATTGTATATTATTGTTGCAAAATGTGAGCAAAGCGTATCCCTTAAGATGTAGGTACTCTACTTGTTAACGCTTCCTAAATGGTCACGAAATCCTTCCACGTCCCCTACTTTTCTTCAAGAACTACTTCGATCCAATGTCTCGGTGTGAATCTTGACTGACTTGTACCTCGTAGAATTCCTCCGCTATTCTCTTCAAGAGCTACAAACATGACACTGGGGAATGTTTAATTACGTCTCTGAGCTGCTGCATTCTTCCGCAATCGCGACTACGAGAGTCATCTCAGCAAATAGACCGTTCTACTCGCTGTTTACAAAGTCTCTCACGGTAGCTAAAGTCCATCTAACACGGGTTGAACCTAATATGAGACTGAGATTTATAGGGCTTAAAAAACGGATATTCTTTGACTGATTTTTAATCCAGTAGACACACTCTTAAATAAAATAGCACGCTATACAGGGCTTAAATAATTTTCAAAAATTGTTTCTCTAGCCAGATTAACTGTGGGCCAGCTAAAATAGGAAATAAACATTCCTTAATGTTAAATGTAAAATGGACATCACTACTTTACCAATAATTATCAAAAAGCAATTAGGTTAGCGTGGTATTTTTTATTCATTTAAAAATCTTTGACCACGCTTTACATGATTTTTATATGTACATGTAATTCAAATCCTTCATTATAAAAATACAACCTTTTATATTCGAGTAAAAACCTTAATGTGTCCAAAAATCGACTTAATATTGTGTTTAGAAGCCAATAAATTTATAACTTCCTACATTTATAAAATAAATGCTGTATCTATATTCCTTTCCAGGGATCTTTCTACAACTTTTCAATAATCCAGAGAGCTTAAATTATGGTATGGACGCTGTGGGGCGCCATCTTTGTGTGAAAAATCTAAAACTTGAAAAATTTCAATATGGTGGATGCAACGTACACATTGAATCCTAGAAAGTCAGTTTGTTTTGTTAAAGGAAAAATCACAAACTTTAAAAAAAAGATAGCCTGACAAAGCCAAGGACACAAATCACGATACCTCATGTTATGAAAAATCTAAAAATAAAAATAGAACAGAATTTGCGTGAAATATGAAATTGCGCCTGTCATAGGCCCTACCCTTGGTATAAAATAAATGTACACGAATTAACTTGTCGGGTTAGGAAATAATCGCCATTGATGACCATTGGAGGCCTGACGGTAAATACGATTAAATACCTAAGATTACTAAAACTAAAACTTTTCATCAATTCCTATTAGAAACTTGCATGCGAACTAATAAATTAAGAAAAAAAGTTAGCCTAATATATATTTTTTACTGATTTTATTGAGTCATTCCTTAGGTTGATAATTCCTAAAAATGGTACCCACGACTCATTTAATGATAAGCGTATGGATAAAATATAGGTTTTGAACGTTTGTAGCGCATGTTCGATTCCCAGTTGGTACTAGGGAATTTTTTCCCGGAATCGTTCTCAAAAAGTTGCAACCGAAAGGGGAAATTCGAGTCCATCTGGTTTTGTGTAGCTGTATTCAATACACAAGTCCTGTCTCACACGATGTTTAACTGGCGAGGGAAATTCTTTCGAAAGCCGCTAACGTGGCGTCAGTTTTAGCAGTTCAGGCGTTTCAAAATTATATATTTGCGAGATTGTGTGTGAGCTGCAAGCAATCCGGTAGCAGCCCACACGTTTCAAAATCAGGGGTCAGGTCATTTGCTGACCCAACCCAAATCTTGTAGGAGGAACACAACTTAGGCTACACCCTGTTTTAATTGTTATTTATATTTACATGAATTCTAATTAAATGCCCTTAAATACGCAAACATACAAATATTACATGAACGTTACTGTTAAAAATAACCCGTTTTATTCTCTGCATCTAAGCACTGTATCCTCTTGCCAGGCACCAGCATGTTATTTCACGCAGATTAGACCAGGGATTCCCCGCACTCAGACGCGAGATAAAGCGCAACTCATGTGCCAAAAGTGTGTGTG
>CABFVX010011088.1:0-11800 GCA_902151425.1 Timema shepardi | reverse complement strand
CCAACAGTAGTACCCTGGAGACCCTCAGTCAGCCAGTATTCCAACAGTAGTCCCCTGGAGACCCTCAGTCAGCCAGTATTCCAACACTAGTCCCCTGGAGACCCTCAGTCAGCCAGTATTCCAGCAGTAGTCCCCTGGAGACCCTCAGTCAGCCAGTAATCCAACTGTAGTCTCCTGGAGACCCTCAGTCAGCCAGTATTCCAACAGTAGTCCCCTGGAGACCCTCTGTAACGTCAGGTCCACTCTCTGACTGACGTAGTGAAGGGGTAGTTTGAAGTGGAGGAGGTTTATCATCTGAATAAGGGTTCAGTTAACGCCCAGATCTCTCTGTTACTCGGTCGGGGAATAATCCATATTCAACTCCTTCACTCTGAAGATGCAACCATGCGTACAACATAACACTAGATCAATGCAGGCGTTCCTGCTGCAGTGACGTCACTAGATTAGCTCAGTGGGAAGGGGGACCATTCCCTCCAACGTATATAAAGCCACAACATTAATATTTCGTCCACTTCTGTGTTCGCATGGTTTAATGCGCTATTCACGCAGTAGACTAGACTGACGATGATGGGGAGATTGAGGTTCGAATCTCGGTCGGGTGTACTAAAGGCGGTTTTTCCTAAAAAAAAAATTCACGCCCCCTTCACGCAAATACCGGTACATTTCCTATATATATATAGTCTTCCTCACTCATAAGAAACCGAACGATTAGTAAGGTACGGTGCTAATAATAATAATAGTTATAATCATCACGTGCTCAAACTGACCTAATTTTTTTTAAACTCTTTTGAACAGTCCCAACTTTCCGAATCAATATAATGTCGGTAAGTTCGTGTCGGAAAGCCCGTCATTGACCGTTAAATAGCTGTTAACAAAACATAATGGAAACATTTCATGTCGATGGAATTGTTTACATTTTTTTATATAAAACTAAAAAGGAATTCAATCTGTCACGCGAGGCCGGCAATTGTTGGGAAACACGTGACGCAATAATTATATTCCTGTCATATGTGTCATGTGTTGTCAGCGAGACTGGGTTTGTCGTAAGGATGTGTATCGATGGGTCGATGTTTTACTTTCGATGTTCGATGTTTTCACATCGATGGTGAATTACCGATGTTTTGTGACCATCGATGGCTTACTGTACTATCATTATTATTATTATTATTATTATTAGCACCGCGTCTTACTACCCGTTCGGGTTATACGCACTTACGCTAATGTGTAATGGTAGGGTAATTGTGAGATGAAATGGAGGACCTACAGTTTAACGTGGAATCCGAACCACGGTGGAGGCCTGGCATACTGTACTATCGATGTTTTATTTTGTACTTCCATCGTTGGCGTGTATATTACTACAAGATGTGTATAAATGATAATCTTAATTTTTAAATAGATTACAATCTTTCTTTAACTTTCTTACTTTTATCCGTTACTGTTTCCATCCTGTGGTCCGGGACAGTTTATTTTCTTTCCAAGCCACATATATTTCCCACTAACCGGCTTGCTAGACCTGTCCTAGTTTGATATGTCTTATAATCTATCTTAAGATGAAGACAGGCACAACATCCAGTCCCGGGCCATTAATTTATCAATGGGAATGGATAAACCTATATTGTCATCAACGATAATTTTGTAGCAATGCCGGTAATCGAGCCTGGGACTCTTAACTCAGTAGGCGGGCACGCTACCCACTAGCTAGGGTGTTGTACTTTTCTTTAAGTGCAAGAAGAAAATACGTAATAATAATAATAATATGTAATTGCAATAAAATAAAATAATTTTAAAAACCTGATGCTGTGCGTCTAGTAAGACTTCACACTCTCAAAGCAAACCTAGGATTTAATTAGTAATAGTTAATTTATTTAAACTTATTGGTTTCACAATATTTTGTTAAGTTATTATTATTATTATTATTATTATTATTATTAGCACCGCGTCTTACTACCCGTTCGGGTTATACGCACTTACGCTAATGTGTAATGGTAGGGTAATTGTGAGATGAAATGGAGGACCTACAGTTTAACGTGGAATCCGAACCACGGTGGAGGCCTGGCATACTGTACTATCGATGTTTTATTTTGTACTTCCATCGTTGGCGTGTATATTACTACAAGATGTGTATAAATGATAATCTTAATTTTTAAATAGATTACAATCTTTCTTTAACTTTCTTACTTTTATCCGTTACTGTTTCCATCCTGTGGTCCGGGACAGTTTATTTTCTTTCCAAGCCACATATATTTCCCACTAACCGGCTTGCTAGACCTGTCCTAGTTTGATATGTCTTATAATCTATCTTAAGATGAAGACAGGCACAACATCCAGTCCCGGGCCATTAATTTATCAATGGGAATGGATAAACCTATATTGTCATCAACGATAATTTTGTAGCAATGCCGGTAATCGAGCCTGGGACTCTTAACTCAGTAGGCGGGCACGCTACCCACTAGCTAGGGTGTTGTACTTTTCTTTAAGTGCAAGAAGAAAATACGTAATAATAATAATAATATGTAATTGCAATAAAATAAAATAATTTTAAAAACCTGATGCTGTGCGTCTAGTAAGACTTCACACTCTCAAAGCAAACCTAGGATTTAATTAGTAATAGTTAATTTATTTAAACTTATTGGTTTCACAATATTTTGTTAAGTTATTATTATTATTATTATTATTATTATTATTAGCACCGCGTCTTACTACCCGTTCGGGTTATACGCACTTACGCTAATGTGTAATGGTAGGGTGATTGTGAGATGAAATGGAGGACCTACAGTTTAACGTGGGATCCGAACCACGGTGGAGGCCTGGCATTCCCCACATTCACAAGATGTCTTGTCAGAGGTGAAGGAAGGGTTTGGTAATCAGATATATCTGTGCCGGGACCGAGGATTGAATCCCGGACCCCCAGCACAGAAGTCTGACACCTTACCCCCTAGACCACCAGGTCACCGACATTTTGTTAAGATTCAGAAATAAATTCATGATGTATCTTATATCAGACTATGCAAACATATGTTTACCAATTATTAAGGAATACTGAAGAAATTAAATTAAATAAAAATGATAATTTAATTTCAATTCAATATCAAGGTGATCATTTTTAATGATAGAACTGTCTTCTTAAGGCGATTGACACTTTTCATTCGGCGTGGAAATTCAGAGCCGTGGGAACAAACGGTTATCTTCACGGATTTTTATTGTTTTGCAATTTTCTTTTCGGAAACGGTTTGTTCAATAATATAAGCATGTTGATTAAGTTATACTTTTTATATAAACACCTCCTCTATAATTTTAACAGTGATCAAATTTAAATAATTTTGACATTTTTCAATAGAAAACTTCCGGCTGCATAGCAAAAAAATAAGAAATTGTAACAATTAATAAACATCGATACATTATCCTAGAAGAGGTGTTGAAAATATTGACATAAGTATTTCACTCGTTCTCGAGAAAACTTACATTTCCAAACGTATTATCTTCACGCGAGACCTGTCTGGTAGCTAGCGCCATCTACGGTTTCCGTGATCCATCTGTTCTTGTTGGCGCGGAAGGATATTTTGGTCGGTTGTGAATGAATCCACGCCACGCCCTTCAACCATCCCACAAAATAGGTTTTAGATTTGCACTCGACAGGGCCAAGGGCCTTGAACAAAACGCTCCTGCTAGTAGCTGTATGCAGCCCGCAGTACAGGACTGTACTAAAAGTAGTATCTTGGTAAATCCCACGGCGTTATAACAGGTAATAATTATTATATACATAAGAAATAGATAGTATTTCCTAATGGTAGCACGATACTACCAGGCCTAGCTCGTTCATTTGGCGGACTTGGGAGGTCGCCTGGGGTACAAAGCTTCTAAGGGGGTATTCCGACAAAATGTGGTTTAAAAAAAATTGTTATCTAAATTAAATATGATAATAATTATTTCTAAAACAAGAAATAGCATTTAAGTACTCTAGCTATTATAAAGAATATGTTTACTAAAAAAAAAATATTTACTTAACATAATCCCTTTTATATTTTAATGAGGTTCAAGGTAGCTTTTCGGCGAATGACTTAGACAATTATATAATTAAAAGCTTTGGAAAATATTAGGATGATAGAAGGGGAAAGGGGGTAATATTTGTGCACATCTTAGCTTAGGGAAGGGGCCACTGATTTTATACCTATTTTATATTTATTTTTCTTTAATATTTTGTCAGGTATTTTCATACCTTATTGTTATTATTATTATTATTATTATTATTATTATTATTACTAACGCTACCGAGAGGATCTATGTGCCCACGCCTGTCCCAAGCCATGACAAAAGAGGAGGGTACATCCATGACAGGCCTAGCTAACCGGGGGACAAAAATAAAATGCTCTAGAAACTCAAGGAACAGCCTCGGAAAACGGACGGTCGACAAACCCAGAACGAAAGATGATGGAAGGGGAAAAAAGAGAGTTGTTGTGCGGTGGTGTTGGAGATAGGAGTCCGGAGGGAAGAGACCAAGAGGGAGACCGAGGAAGAGGTGGAGGGATGGCGTGGAGGAGATCCTCAAAGGGGGAAGAGATGCCAAACATTCGGCAGTTGAGAGAGGCGGGAGCAATGACTGACAGACTGGACTGGAGGAGGATTCTGGTCTCGCTGACAGGGCGAACCCAACTGGGAGACGAGGAAGGAAGGAAGAAAGATTACTATTATTATTATTATTATTTGGCATCATGCATGGGGTGTGGTTTATTCATATTCGGCAAAATACAATTGGGACGTAAATTTCTAAGATCGCCTAGGACTCATGAAACACTTAAATCAGTCCTGTACACTGCCCCCAGTAAAGTACTAAAAGCAGAATTTTTGAGAATTTCATGGTTTTGGGATCGTAAAAAAAAAAATTATATATGTATCAAGATTGTTGATAAATGTCAACGTTTATTGACCTCCTGAAACCGATAAAGTGGTTTTCACGATGCCATCTGTCTGTCTGTCTGTCTGTCTGTCTGTCTGTATCTCGGACTAGAGCCTACATCGTTTTTTTTTTACCAATCTTGCTAAAACATGGAATCAATGGTTTTAATTAGCTTTCCCCGATGGATAATTGTAATAATATATCCAACCCTAAAATCAAGGGCAATTTACTGAAGGGCAAAAAAAAACGATTTTCTCAAAATTCTTTCTAAAGATTTTGATTAAATTCTGTATCTAGACACCGTGTAACAATACAAACAGAATGTAAATTTTCATTTTCACATACAAATTATTTTAAGGGTACTTTACGTGAGTGGAAATTTCCAATTTCGATCGTATCTCCGCGGCTATTAAGAGATAAAAAAAACTTTTCATTGTAAAGTTGTAGTCCTATTATAGTTAAAAACATATATATTTGTAGGTTTTTGAAATGTGAAATTGATCGTTATGCTTTTGGTGGACAGAGAGGTCATGCTTTTTTCAACGTATTTGTAACAGTGTATATTATATCATTTATGCTCGTTTGTGGATTGTTTCTGCAACGATGCTTATTATTTCGTAACCCACCTCGGTGGTGTAGTTGGCTAACGTGCTAGTCGTGTTGAGCTCGACTGCTGAGGACGGGGATATTTAGGTTCGAATCTCTGTCGGGTGAACTAGGGGGGTTACTAAATGGTTTTCCACTCCTCCTCCACGCAAATGCGGGTTTCACTTCCTCTAATTCAACCTCCCCAATTCCTAATCCATTAGAGTAATTAGTACTTAAAGCGTATAACCCGATCGGGTAGTAAGACGCGATACTAAATAAATAAATAAAAAATATATTATTTCGTCTCACAAATCCTACCTATTTTAATATAAAAGAGAGAGGAAGTCCTCGCGGTGTACCGCGCCATTTATTTTAAACACAAACAAAATTCCCCCATGTATTTCAAGTCCTTAACGAGTGCCCTTCTCTCCAGGGATGTAGGTTTGATTGGTCGATAGTGTATTGTGTCCAGAGTGGTGAGGTGTGAAACGAACACATGTAGTCAAACCGTGTGTGGAGAGTGGCGTACAAGAACAACAACACGTATTAACACCCATACGACCGACTCTCGTAAAAGACACGACTACATAACGCTCCTTAATTGGACAAAACATGAGTCCGTGTTTATTACGAGACTGGATTGACCGTGTTATCAATATCGTGGCTGTAACTCTCCCATCTCGCACAAGCTTACCAACCTTTAGAACAAACAGCACAGTCTGCCAACCTAAACAAGGGAGCAACCGTGACGTGTAATCAGTTCGCAGACATTAAAACATAGGAGGGCTACAAACTGTCCAGCACTACCAGTTACTTACAGGAACTAGCAAGCAGTTCCTTACAGGTGTGACATAATAACAAGAAGTTTGAATTGGGTTTCAGCTCTAACGTGTCGAGGAAGCAGGTGAACTGTAAGATATACATTCTAAATGAGCCGCCCCAACCTGTATTTTCCCCCGGTGTAGTTCTGATAGCTAGTATCGGTGTCATAGATCAGGGACCAACTCGTTATTTGTAGCCAATAGATGGTATCGTTTATTAGAGCCCCAATGCACGGTGCTTTATTGTCTGAGAGGAATGCTCCCTGGTATTTACGTTCTCAAATGTTATTGAGCACTTGTTTACCGCCCCGACATAATGTATCGGAATATCGACTGTGTTCATATTTAAAGAGAAATAAACCTCTTTGTTTTAGAGTCGTGTGGGAGAGATATGCTATAGTCACAGATAAAGGGTGTGTGGATGTCTGGCTTAGACACACCCAGAGGCATAGATAAAGGGTGTGTGGATGTCTGGTATAGACACAGCCAGAGGCACAGATATGGTTTGTGTGAATGTCTGGCTTAGACACACTCAGTGGCACAGATAAAGGGTTAATGAAAGTATGGTTTAGACACACCCAAAGGCGCGTCAGTGGCGTGCGGTTAATTCTGGATAAAAGAAAACAATAAAGCTACAATAAAGGGGGTTTGATTGACCCTGGTCTAATTGGAAGCTTACACTGGTCGTTTTTTGGTTTTTTGTTGAGTCTAAGAAATTATAGGAAAGAAATGAAAGGGGGGGGGAGAGGCACTGACACAAATGATCCATGAAATAAGACAAAACAATTGGTGATATTAAAAATATTACTGGCTACCCAACCCGGGTTCACCACCTGTTTGAAAGAGCTATTAAACTGTCTTATGTTACAAAGCACCCTACCGCCCCACCTCTGAATTTACTCATGTTACACCATGACTCACGTTGCCGGGACTTCCTCATTTTTCACCGCGACTCACGTTGCCGAGACATCCTCATTTTCCACCGCGACTAACGTTGCCGGGACATCCTTCTGTTCCACCACGACTAACTTTGCCGGAACACTCTCGCCAACCTTTTTCCTACCCCTACCCACACGTGTCTGAACACAACGACGCCGTGACATCAACCGGCTACCCCCGAAGCCACAAGCGAGGGATAACAATTTTTTAAAATTTCACGTCATTTTATAGGCCTTTTGATCATTTTATTAGGTTATTAAAGTGCAGGCCCTGCTGATAAGCCTCATTTAGAATTCCCGCCTTCTCCCCACCACCCAGTACCACACAGACTAGCCTGTCCAAGGGGAATGTTACGATTTAATTATTGATCGATATTACGGACGAGGGCAGGTTTTATAGTGGACACGTTCTAAATCCAACCACTTATTTTACATTTAACCTAATATGTCCTTCCAGTGACGGCGAAATACGTGATAGCATTTTATATTCACTTCGTTTGACTCTGATTAATTTTCTAATTATTTTTTAAAATTAAAAATTAACGTGTTGACTTATTATAAAAAATAAAACTCTGATCAGAATTTTTTTTAAAGATGATTGTTCCTTCCGGTTCAGTAAGATTAAATATCAAAGTTAGTAATTTACAAATAAAATATTAAATCAAGAAGCGAGCTTAGGGTCATATTCTGGTAGGAAGAAATATTTACAAAATAGAAAACATTATTTTTGAGGCTAGCGTCCGTTTTATTATATTATGGATGTTATTTTAAAAGTATTGATAATATCTATCAAAAGTGACAGCCGCAGATCAAATAGTTTGACGTATGAATATGTGAACGAAATTATTGTAAATACCCACAAGAATCCTACCATACAACGCCATGTTGAAGAGCAACAGGTCTGAGAAGTAGCTTTAAGCGAACAGGGCACTCACATCAAAGTAGGACACTCACATGCAAGGACACTCACATGCAGGTAGAACACTCACGTGCAAGGACACTCACATGCAAGGACACTCACGTCAAAGTAGGACACTCCCACGCAAGTAGGACACTTACATGCAAAAACACTCACATGCAAGGACATTCACATCAAAATAGGACACTCACATACAAGGACACTCACATCAAAGTAGGACACTCACATGCGGGTAGGACACACATTATTTTTTGTGTCAAACTGTGGTATTCTTCCTTAAATATTATTTTTATTAACTTTATAGTGAAACATTTATCAGAAAATTAAAAATTATACGCTTATCGAATGGTAAAGGCAATATTTTCTTCAATTTCAAGCACGTAAAAATACAAACCAGATTTTTTTTTAAAATAGCCATATTTGCCAACACTTCCTGGAAAATGTAAAAGTTACATTAGCCAACATAAAATTAAAACACAAATATCAGTTTAAATGTATCTCATAGCCCCAAATTAAATAAATATCCTGCGTGTAGAAGCTCAGTTATGTAATTGAGTAATGTGAGGTTTTAATGATATGTTCTAGTGTGTGTGTGGGTGTGTGTATGTGTGAGAGAGAGAGAGTATCACTTCAGGCTGACCTCACCTTTATCGTACATGCCTAAACTTATTTTTACTGTCTATATTTGTAGCATGATATCATCATATGTAGTTCTTGTTACAGAATACCAGTTAAACCCAGCGTTTCTCGGGAGGAATGCTATTACTCTAATGGGTGTACTTGGAAGGTAACTTTAAAGTTAGGGCCCTTAAGGTGGGTGTGTAGGAAACTCTGGTTAAGGACGGTATTTCTGCAGTTTTTATAATACCTGTCAAGGAGGTCCTAGAATTTGATGGAAATTTTTTCTCTTAATTTAAAAAGTTTCTCGTCTAATGCCGTTATGCTCATGACAGACAAACAAACTCTTAATTTTTATTAAGATAGATAGATGTATTATGTTTGTGCTTTATATAATATATATATATAGATATATATATATTGTTTTATTGAAATCTTAACTCTTTTAATTATCAGTTTTGATTGAGTGTAATAGAATGTGGTAACCTGGACGTTGCTATTAAAGCCATTTAAAAAAATATATTATGTTGGTTTTAGTTTAAGAAATAGTACTTTACAAAGCGAGGCTACAGTCATACTCTCGCAAAATTTATATTTGTCCTTAAAGAGCTTAAAATGTAAGCAATAATTGTTGTATCGCATGGGATTTGAAACGCTACCAATTAAATAGTGCACACAATTAGTGCCTCACAAGGCAGGACCGGCTTCAAGCAGTTTTACGGCCGAGCTGAGATCTATATCCTCCGCCGAGAGACAAACGAATGGCAATAAAATACTTACGACTGATTTAATTCACTACAACTTGAACGCCATTAATTAAATAAACGAGATGAAAGAGTAAATAAGGTTAAGTCACATTTCATTAAGGGAAAAACTTCAGTGGCCGAATGGTCTCGGGCGTCCCTCTCCTGTTAGACTGGCTTGCTGACGACGGGGAGATTGGAGTTCGAATCCCGACTGGGTCTATTGAGGGTGGTTTTTCGCTCAAATACGGGTAGATTACCTCTAAAATGCTTCCTTCTTCCTCCTTACCCCATTAGACTAATTATTATTATTAGCATCGCATCCTACCACTCGTTCGAGCTATACACATATGTACTAATTATGCTAATGTGTTAGCGATGAGGAAGGTTGAATTTACAGGAAGTGTACCCATATTTGCATAGAGAGTATGAAACCATTTAGGAAAAACGACCTCAGTACACCTGACCGGGATCGAACCTTTATCTTCCCATCATCAGAACTCTAGTCTATTGCGAGTGTAACGCCTTAAGCGGTGAGGCCACCGAAGCATTTTGTACATTATTGTCGTGATCACCAGGGGAAAGGGGGTTAGAGGGGCGGGAGGGAAAGGGGTTGGTTTTCTATAGCTATTATTTTGTATCGGAGATAATAGGAAGTCTGTCATGTCCACAAATGTACAGAAGTTGATCAACTCGCAAGAGATGTGAGACGGAAAATATTCCCTTTATTTTTACCGGAACATTTTAAATTATTATTTGTATAAAATAATTTCAACTGATTAAATGGAACTAATGTCATCGAATTGTAGATATCCCAAAATGTCAAACGTTTATAATTATTAAGATTAATTTCTCCTAAGAGCGTCAACACCGGAAACATCATCAAACAAGCTTCGATGGCCGCACGGTCTAACGCGATACTCTCGCGGTGGGTTAGACTGCCAACGGCAGAGAGATCAGTGTTTGATCCCGGTAGGGTGCACTGAGGGCAGTTTTTTGCAAATATTTTCCTCTTTCTCTGTCTCACTCCACGCAAATGCGGGTACAATTCCTGTAAATTCAACCTTGTTTATCCCTAACAAACTGGAGCCATTAGTACGTAGGCGTATAACTCAAACGGGTAGTAAGACGCAGTGCTAAAATAACTAGTAAAGAAACCGATGAACGCGAGCATTTGTAGATCTGTTATGTTCATAAATAATACTTCAATATTTTATCATCAATAAGTTAATGAAAATAATTTTAAGGTTAGCCNCCCCCCCTCTCCTATCCTCTGTGTACCCGTCCCCCCTCTTATAACCCACTCGTCTCTTAACACATTATATTTTTAAGTACAATAGGCTCTAGGTACGATTAACCCCTCCACCGCAAGCCGCCACTGAAGAAAATTCTCCTATTCAAAATTTCCAGGAAAATGTTCATCTGTGGCCATACCCCGAACAATCTGTAATCCCGCATGATAACTCCGAACTGGGACAAAGTTTGTAGAATGACTCCTACCCCTTAAAAGGGAGGAGGTTTAGTTTCCTTATATCGATGACTCTTAGCTTCACGGTGTTTTATCTTAATTGCAGGGAGCGAAGCGCTCCTGGCGGGACGAACCAGCACTTCAGTAACAGATGGGACCTTAGTTCCGAGCTAATTAATTTGAACGGACCGGTTTCGACAAAAAAGAGAGAGATTTATTTTTAACGGTTCCGTTATTGGTTTCCGTGGTCTTATTTCAAATCATTGTTCTGTGAATGGAAACTGATACCCTTTTTTTTTTCACGTCGGACTAAATTAATTTAGTCTTTTCTTCTTAAATGGTTCTGATTTAACTTAAATTACAATATACAGAGTGTCTAAAAATTATTTCCCTCCGCATATTTGTCTAACGAAAATTTATGGACTTTCTTAGTTGATTTTGTTGCCGATAGGTGATACAAATAACGTTATAGAAACGAAGCATATAAAAACGTAATAGTTTTTTTTTACCCACTTCGGTGGCCCCATGGTCTAATGCGCTTCTCTCACAATAGACAAGACTGCTGATGGAGGGAAGATCAAGGTTAGAATCTCGGTCGGGTGTTGCCTACTGAGGGTGATTTTTCCACGGTGGTTTTAAACTCTCCCTCCATTCAAATACGGGTACACTTCCTCTAAATGTAACCTTCCTAATCCCTAAAACAACTGGCGTAATTATAACATTAGGAAGGTGACCTGACGGTCTAGGGGGTAAGGTGTCAGACTTCTGTGCTGGCGGCCGGGGTTCAATCCTCGGTCCCGGCACAGATTTA
>CABFVX010011087.1:0-11801 GCA_902151425.1 Timema shepardi | reverse complement strand
CGTTGAGGGAGTAAAGCCTCGAAAAGGAGTGCAACAACTTTAACCTAGGGGCTGGGGATCTGTTCTCTCCTTCTCTGTGCCCGTGGCCCATTGTGGTGTAAGAATTACATCCCCTCCACACAACAAGTTTAGAATTACGGTCGATTTCGTAAACTTTTTTTTCCGAGGAGGATGCGGAATATTCTTATCACAGTTATTTCTGAAACGTAATTATAAACCAAATTAACAACATTTTATTCGAAAATTTGTTAAAAATAGCCTAATTAAAAATGAAAAAATCCGGCTTCGAGGTGCAATACAAATACAAATTATTTTCATCATTTACGTCTTAGTCAAAGTGTACATGTCTTGAATAAACTTGTTCCAACAGAGAGTGTTATTTTAAATGTTCGTTTGAGCATTATCTTTTCTCAAGCTTTAAATTTTGTGGAGAATTTCACTTGGCATTCGCCACACCCATGACTACATCGAAAAATATGTTGCCCACCTCTGGGTTAAGGCGTCACTCTAGCAGTAGACTGGGCTGCTGTTGGAGGAAAGATCATTCTAACATACAAGCGTAATTAGTACAACGCAATGATTCTAACACAATCGAGTATTGATATGTGGTGATAAAACAACACCATTGGGAGTTGGCGTGTAGTATGGACACCAACATTTTCTGTGTCGTTTTATGGAACTATATGTTGTCCAAGTTATCTCGCCCTTCACCTACAACAACCCTTTGTATATAAATAAGAAAGAGGGGAAATAAAACACTTTTTATCTCAAGGTAAAGGGAAACCTCAATGCAAGTTCTCAAATATCTTAAAATTTACTGTTTAAGTCAATCAATTTACTGTATCTGCTAGATCCTTTTTCCATGATAGTATCAGAACGCCTTAAATATTATGCTTAAAAAGTCGTTGAAAATGATCTAATGTCACATTTTCACATTTTTTTTCTATCAGTAACACACTAACTATAGGGATCTTTCGACTTTATTTTGTCGTGAACCATATTTTTAAATAACGTATTGTATATTTAAATTTTGCGTTAGAACTGAAAGTCTACGCGGCAATTTCTAGCTTTGGCCTACCGAGGCTCACAAACTTCTGAAAGTATTTATTTTGTGTTAGGCGTTTGGGCTATTCACATTTTCGTTAAACTTAATATTGTACAAGAGATAACATAGGTAACATTATTTTGAAGCCATATTTTTAAATTTGGATATTATATTGTTGCACAAGGTAAACTATCGATCAGAAGCTGCGTACACGTTCATTCGAAAAGAACGAAATTTGTATTTGTAACTCATTCACAATGCACGAGTCTGATTGGTTAGAAATCGAACAATATTCTTACGTTCTCGTCGGTTGCAGCGATAAAGCCACTTTAGCCGCTGGTAATCTACGCTTCGAGCAGCTTCTCTCTCAATTTCCAAAGGAAGGGGAGGAAATATATATATTTCAATGATAGTAATTTTTTTTGCCATATTAAAGTGGTAACTTTGTTGTTAATCATTTGTTCTACTTTCTGTTTGGTGATTGAATATGGGCGAGCGGTGTTCCGACATGTAGATAGATACCTATTTCCGTCGGTTGTTTGTTGGGCACGGGGGTTGGGGGTGGGGGTGTAGTCACGTACTATTGATCTAGTATCCAGGCAGGGGTGAGAGCAAGCGAGCTACCCCGGGATACAGCACGCACGCAGCATCCATACCTACCTGCACATCGACTATCATTCCACGTTTCTTAACGCAACAAGATCACTTTCTAACATACTTCGTCCACAATAGTGGGCTTCTAAATTACAAGTACTCTTATTTTAAGTGTTTTCTTACTTATTTTTAGTAATTTCAACACGCATGAATATTCGAAGCCACAAAATCATTAAAAAACACACTTCACTTGGTTTTAATTTAATTTGTTGGTTTTGTGATGCATTAGATTTACTCATTCAAAGTTTTAAATTTATTTAAAAGTACGAAACTGGGAAATTTAAAAGAAAATAAATAGTTCATAAACAGTTCATGGACTCTTTTATGTCAAGATATTAGTAAACTCCGACTAGTCATTTCGTGAGACATTAATATACAACGAGACCCTTATCTGTGTGATTGCATGGTCTAATACGTCACTAGGATTAATTTGGACTGTGCTGATGGAAGATCGGAGCTGGGTGTTCTTAGGGTATGTTTTCTATCCTCGCTACACGCTAATGTGGGTACATTCTTACCCCGTTACTATGAATATGGTGGCATTCCGGAAGATTGTAAGACTCGGTGTTAAATTTTATAGAAATGTATCGGTTAAATTAACAATTAAAGATATTGTGATATTTGAATTATGTTTGAACTTTTTATAATATAACTAAATTCTACACTCCTTACGGAAGAATCTTTTAGAATGTTTTCTAAAATGTTGTTAAAACGAACATTGCTGAATATGTAACTTGTGTTGTCCTGAACTAAAATATATATATATTTCCTATCTATTGCAGCTTCATAACTTAAACAAACCACTCAAACTTTTAATATATGCATTAGGACAACATATTTCACCATCTCTATCACAAACAACACAACGTTGTTCTCCAGAAAGTCCTCGAACGTGACCGGAAATCACCGATGACCTAGAACTTCGCTTAGCGACCGACACTTTAGAGTCCAAGCTATGTCTGTGCAACAAAATATCTTCCTATAGTTTCGTCCAAGTGTCCGTGGCGTGGTTTATATCGACGATAGAACAATGCTCATGGCTACACCTCTACAGAGGGCTCTGATTGGAAGATTGATAACTTTGATTTACTCCATTGTTAGTGTTATGTAGATTGCAGCTGGAGATGACACATACGTCAAAGTGATACGTAAAAGTTGATCTAGTAAACTTTTTGGCTGTGAATATGGGTTTGTAGCTAAGAGGCTGGATGGAACATGTGACTAAGATTCCCGGTATTCGTATTCCCACTGTCGTTGTGTACAATTGGCGCTACACAAGTAAGAACACAACTCTGCGTGAGGCCAAAGCGGGGCTCTTATATCCGCTCGGTGCGAGTTGAAATAGTTTTAAGACTGGTCCGCTCTGCGCGACTAGGATCTGCTTGTGGGAGACTCCAGCGAGACACTAGTCAACAGCCGTGGATTTGTGAACACTTTCTGAATAAATGGAGAAAAAGCTGAGGGGGAAAGGGACGACTGCATTACCGCTCTGGGTTGTTGGTGTTGGGAGGGGGGTGAAAAGAAAGAGAATTGATTCACTATGGGCTCTGGGTGGGTAGAAATAAATGAAAATGATTAAATATGGTTGGAGGTAGGCGTCTGGGTGAGGGGGAAGAAATGGACCTGATTTTCATAACCTAACAAGGAATATAGGTCATCAAACCAGTTCAATGTTATATATATAATCTATCAATTCCTCCACCATTTAATAATTTTATTTATTTCTACACATAATGGTAATCCCCTGGGAACGGTGAAGCAATTCTCCTTCTTTTAATATGATTGGTGAATAACCCCCCCGCCTCCCCACACCCAGAACATATATATTTATTTATACTGTTTATTTTAGGGTACTCACCCAGCTTTAAAAATATTTCAACATACATTAATAGGCTTCAATAGAATTCGAGATATAGCAACAGGCTTAAAAACCTGCTTTTGGGTTCACATGGTATAAGGCGTCACTCTCTTGTACTAGATTGTCGATGACCGGTAGATTTGGGTTTTAATTCCGGTTGGGTGTAATAAGTTTTTTTAAAAGTCCACTCAAATGCTGGTACACTTCCTCTAGATTCAAATAGCGTAATTAGTACAGAGGCTTATTACCTAAACAGTAAGTAAGACAAAATGCTTAAAATACCAGACTTCAACAGACTACACAAGGCTTAAACATACTTCACAAGACATCTAACAGACTTGGACCAACAGCGACTGGATAAGAAAGCTACCCGTGACGTCATGAACTCTAATAATCACTCAGGGTCGTACTTTCCTGGCTACACTTAATTCATTACAGTTAGTGTTAAATCTATTTTTAGGTTCTAGGCATCATTTTGATTATCCTTGTTTATATTGTGCGTCTAACCTAAAAATTATCTAGATAAATTAATCTATGCCTCTAAAAGAATATTTATAAATTGCTCATAAATATAACTGCATACATGTATCATTTTATAATAAAACAGAAAATGATAGCATGTTAATGATATACAATGAATGGGACCTTATCTATTAGCTTAGTAAAATCCACCATTCAGTAATATTATTATATTTAGCATAAGGTGATTTGTCTGGATAAATATATAGGCCCTATATATATATTGTGAAGCTTAAAATAAAATTATACTTTTGTACGCCGTATTAGCTACAATCTTTCTCGGATTTTTCATCAGGAAAAAGTGTTGTGGTTAGTATAAAATATACTAACAGAAATATAATTGTACCATACACACAGTATTTACAAATTTAGGATCTAGACTTTGCAAACCACCTCGATCAAGTTGGTTTCTTGATTTGTATAGCTGACTTAGGTTGAGTTGAATCAATCTATAGGTTTTCTTTACAATAAAAGCATCTAGATTTGTTCGAAATACAATAACAGTTTCCGACAAGTTTATCTAAACACTTACATAAGTATTCTTGAACACGATCAATCTCCTCGACATTAACGTGCCTTTGGTTCATATTTTCTGTCAATCAGACTTCTTCTAGACTAGAGTGGAAGTATTTTCTAAAGAATCAATAGGTAAGCTATAATTCTATTATTAAAATTGTAATCGTAACTTCTGGCGATACTGAGCTCATGGCAACTACCAATATCGTCTAAAGATATTCAACATACCGTACGCCCCTGGTTCCACTAGAATGGATCTTATCCAGAGGTGGGCGAATGAGAAGTGAGATTATTCACACCATGTTTGGTAAATTGAGAAACTAAGTTGTTTAATTCAACATTTAAAATATCGGACACCGTTTGAACACTTTGAATACTCAAGTTACGACTGCCCGACACTCGAATGGATGGAAGTTGTTCAGATTGAAAATTTAAGATAATTTAATTGAAAATTAGTCTTTTTATTTTAAAAGCTGCATAAATATTTGCTCAATATCTGAGCTCAAAGCACACGCGGAGAATGCTTCCGAGAATATGCAGGGAATATCAATTCACAACCAGCACAAACTCGTCGGGAAAGAGTTTATTTTATTGTGACAGCTGGGAAACTCGCCACTGTAATCAAAATAGGGCTGTTAGAGGAAATTTGTCAACCATACAAATGACTATAAAACGAGTTTACAATCATACTTGAAAGCATGATAAGATACACATAAAACAATTATTCATTGATCACTATTTGGGGGGAAATTTGCAAATTGCTACAAGCTTTGTGCAGTTCTATTGTATTATAATATGAAATAATTACAACTCTTTAAAAACATAATCGTATGATGGTTGTAGCAAATACTATTATGTAGATAATATTATCTAAAGTTTTTTTTGAACACTAGTAATTTCAACTCTTGCTGTCGGTTTCACCTGTACAAATCGACTGAAGCATATCAATCACAACTTCAATTAAGGATTTTGGGCATAGTTAACACCATTGATTTAATTAAAATGTGTTACTTTAGTGGAAATCTAACATATTGGCTTGTATAAAAGCCATCATCCGCGAGTTTTTATTAATAATTTTTAAGTATTATTATTTGGGATACAGTAATTGTTTGAGCGATTTGAAATAGCAAAAGATTCAGTACATTTTGTAGGAGGTCTACTTTGAAATATATTGAGATAATGATTTAATAATGTATTTAATTATTTTTATTTTATTATGATTTTTTATTTATTAGAGTTAGTATTTTTGCGTTTAGACATTCAAACAAAAAAGGCAATTTAAACTATTTGTAAATATAATAAAATGTTACTTATCAAATGTAATGGTTTATTTTTTTCTGTATATTGTATAAATACTTTCTAAGATTTTAGTTGAAACAAAATACTGAATACTTAAAATTATTATTTTTCTTTAATATTTAATTTTTATGAATTAGAAAAAGTTATTTTTGGGGATATACTCGTATGGTGTAGTTAACCTTTGGAAAAGAGAATACATTATCTTGATGGGATTGTTTTGCTTTGGCAACAACAGTTTGAATTTAAATCAAGCGTCAAAGAAGAAGAATATTCCAGAGCAAGACAGGGTGGTTCGACCTGGTCTAATGACGTCAGACATTTCCCTTGGAGCGCGCTCAGGCTTCACCAAACCTCGGGCATACTCCAACATACTTCACAAAGACTTCGACCAGACTTATATATACATATACAGACTGTCCAGCGACCTGGGAAACAGGGAAAAGTCACGGAATTCTATCAAATTTCTTTAATTGTCTTCCAGTTAATACACACTATACATCTCTTTAAACACTGTTGAGCATACTAATCTCACTTCTCAAAAAGTCAACATGCGATCTTATTGTCTTCTTTACCCTCCATAGCACACGTCTTTAGACAGAGTTGAGTCGTGGCTATGCATGCGGGAGATTTTTATCACGTTTGAGGAGAGAGAAACTAATTAATTATGTGTCACAACGTTTTAAAGCTGAATTTGTGTAAGTTGATCATTTAATGAAATAATGTTTGTAATATTTTAGTAACTGGAGAAGTTGGAAATTTACTCTGGAAAACAGGAAAAAGTCAGGTAATTTTACAATATGATATTGTTGTAGACCCTGATGTAATAATATATGCGATCATACATACATGGCATAATATAATATACAAACACAAAGTCGTACATAAAACATTCATGTTACCATATTCAATAATGCAAGGTATTAATAATCTTACCCGAGTTATATTTTGACTTATTTTTAAAAATTGAATTATAATGTATTTTGGTAAGGTAGCAAGCAGGCTCATTTTAGGTTCACCGTAATGGTGTTATCAATACTGTGCGTCATAGCTTTATTGATGACTAGAGCCCAGATTTGTGTGCGGAAATGATATACTCGGGAAGTCACACCTTAATAAACCACTGAGCCGGTGCTTGATAGTGCATATTGTACCCTTCCTGTCATCGGCTAGTTACTAATAAATACAATATCTGCAGTCATTATGGTATACAATACAACAATACTAGCGCGTGTTCTGAAGATGACAGCTATACCCACTTCTCCAAATTACCTGGCTCCAAGTCATTCCGTGCAGTGCTCGCCTTCTCTGACGTAGCATTGTCTTCACAAACTCGCGGTGTTGCTAAAACGGCCTTCGATGAGTTTGGCCAGGTACAAAACTGAACTAGAAGAGTAATTGAGGTGTTTTTCATATGCAGCTATGTATGGCATCGTGCGAGGTCGAAAGGACATTTCAAAGTATAAAACTTTCGTCATGGACAGATGAAAGAGCTTCACATTAGAAAATTTCAGTTTAACTTTCCTTTTAAACTAACAACCATGAATAAGGCAAGATCTTCCACAAAACAAATAGTTCATTTGTTTTTGCACATTATGGTGTGTATTTTTTACAATTTTTTGTGCATAGTTTACTACAGTCAAGACATCTTGTGAATGTGGGGAATGCCTAGGCCTCCACCGTGGTTCGGATTCCACGTTAAACTGTAGGTCCTCCATTTCATCTCACAATCACCCTATCATTACACATTAGCGTACATTGGAACCATATTTAACATCTGAGATACCGTGACCAGGTTATAACTTCGCTACTGGTTAGGTTATACCCTTAACCATGATAGGAAAACTGGTAGCCTAGTACGACCAAGCCAGGGATAGAACCCGTGACTAGGTGAAACACAAGGAAATCTGGTTCGATAAGAAGTCACGCTACGATTATCTATTTTCACTATTTTCTCTAAACATCTCGAGCACTTTTTATTGGAAATGGAGACAGTTACGACATTCAAATACTTTTTTTTAACTATCTTTAAACAGAATTAAGGAAAATAAAATAATTGATTAAATTTGGCGTGCATTTCTAATCCCAAGTGATTCTTTGTGTGTGATGGAAGAATCTGGACAGATCATCTCTGTCCCTCGTCTTGGCGCAAGGAAATAATGACTGAACAATAGCTCAGACGAAACGTACAAAGAAAGTGTCGAAAGTATCTCCGATTCGTACGCGAGACAAACTCGTGAGATTGATGAGAGACTATTTGAAGTGCGGCCAAACCTGGGCCCAGACGACATCATGGCATCCTGGTAGGGTTGACAGAGTGTCTGTTCGCCACCGTTTGCTATCAGCCTGTTTTATAATGATTACAAAGGGGGGGTATCTTATTTTAGAAATTACAAGTCCTGGTATTTAATAGTTTATTTTAATTATAAGTAGATACACAGTATTTGCTCGATATTTCACACGTTATTGACTTTAATTTAAATGGCCAACTATTACGTCATATACACAATTCCCGGTACGCGAGATTTAGATTCCGGTAAAAACACGGATTAAGATTTACATTGACTTGACCTATCGGGCTCCTTGTCAGGAAGAAAATGAGGGGATGCGCGCGCACCTGAAGGGACTTATCAAGCGGCATTCCCTTCTCGAAGCTTCCTAGAAAAAAAGGTGCGCTCATCCAGGTGCGTTTCTGTTGACCAAACTGGGTTGTCTTTTTAAACAGAGACGCAGAGAGATGTCGCCAAACCTTGCAACTTAACAACTTGAACAATCTCATATATAATTTCGTGGTTTTGAATACAAATGAGAATAATAAATAATCGGGATGTATAATTCCATATCATGACAACATGTAATATTGGTCAGATAACGGGAACACACCACTCAAACTAAACACTAGAACACACGACAGTACACCCAGCTCCAGCCTTGTCGGGCCGGCAGACGCGCTATCGATTGATCTTAGGTCTCGGACTTTACTTATTACCCGCATGGTCTGACAGTGGCAGCGATACAGGGGTTTAAATCCCTGTAGGAAATAGTTCCTCTAAATTATTATTATTATTATTATTAGCACCGCGTCTTACTACCCGTTCGGGTTATACGCACTTACGCTAATGTGTAATGGTAGGNATAAAGATCCTCTATGAAAAATAAACCTCATATAACATAGTTTGTATTTATTTAACATTCAACATATTATTATTATTATTATTAGCACCGCGTCTTACTACCCGTTCGGGTTATACGCACTTACGCTAATGTGTAATGGTAGGGTGATTGTGAGATGAAATGGAGGACCTACAGTTTAACGTGGAATCCGAACCACGGTGGAGGCCTGGCATTCCCCACATTCACAAGATGTCTTGTCAGAGGTGAAGGAGGAGTTTGGTAATCAGATAAAACTGCCGGGACCGAGGATCGAACCGCGGCCGCCAGCACAGAAGTCTGACACCTTACCCCTGGACCACCAGGTCACCATTAGTTCCTCTAAAAACAACTTACCTAATCCCTATTCCATTAGTGTAACTGATGTAAAAATGTTGTGTGTTTAACCTGAACAGATACCAAGACGCGGTAAAAATAGATAACTAGTTGCTCCTAGCCACATTCACATATTTGACCCACTCCCGCCATTTCCTCTGGCGCTCTGATGGACCACATCCCACGACCTGGAAAACTCGGCGAACATGATCACATTTCTGGAATTTTCACATATTTATTAAAAATATGCTAATTTTATTTACAATATTAAAAATAACGTTTTTCTTGCAGTTAATTCTCCACGCGAATCTATTTGAATACAGTTGTCCATCTCAATAACAAAGTCAACACACACGTGAGTTTAATGTGTCGTCTTTACACCGCTCCTCTCTACTGCTTGTCTTTGACCAAAGTTGAGCCATATCTATGCGCATGCGTGATCATTTGATTGCATTAAAGGGAGAATAAACTAAAAAATAATGTGTCTAGTAACAATTTTAAACTGTACTGATGTAAGGTGATCTTTTAATTTCTCAATATTAATTAACTGAAATCCAACTCATAGCTCACTACCTATGGCTTTAGGCTGAACTCCTTTAACCCCCTCATTGAGTGACATAATTTCAGAAGTGTGGGTCTTCTAATATTATTACATCAAGTTGCGAGCTTAGTAAAATAATGTTTGTATTATAACTATAGTAACTAGAAAAGTTGGAAATTAACTCTAAAAAACCTGTTAAAGTCAAGGAATTTTAAAATATAGTATAGTTTGACTTGAGTACTATAATCACCCGGTTTAACTTGTGAAAGTAACAGTAGTGACGGGGGAGGGGGGGGGGTGGTGGCGGCAAATATTATCGAGCCGAATGAAATTCGATTTGACAAAGAAAAGTTACCAGAGCTGGTTGGTCACAGTGGCCACATTTAAAAATGGGTAATATTGAGGGCGCTGCATAAAAAAAAAGTTAAGTAATTTTCTTTAATAAAGCGAATTCCAACATAATATTACAGATAGAAAATAGTAGGTTTCTATACGAAACAATAAACATCTTAGAGGTTGTTTTTCTGTACCAGCTCAGTTGGTAGTGTCTCCCTCAAGGCCGTAGCAAGGAGGGGGGGAGGGTTGAACAAAAAATATGACTTTATTTATGGTTACAATATCAAAATTAAGATACAAATACAAATTACGTTTAAAAACACTTCAGAGATCTTCTAGAGGTGTTAAATATTTAGAAATCTTCTTAGCCTTAGGCATTTTGGGTTTTTTCATGGTAGAATAACTACCATGTTAAAACCCACTTCAGAGAGCTTCTAGAAATGTTTATCATTTAGAATTTTTTGTAGCTTCCAGCAATTAGGGGATGTGCCCGCCAACTCCCCTCCCCAATGAAATTATTGGCTGGCCACGGCCTTTATTTCCCAGATAAAATAAGGTTCCCGGGTTCGATTCCTGACATGGTCGAAAAATGTATCATTGAATAAATGTGGGTTTCCCCTTTCACGCAGATAAATTAACGGCCTGGGGCTGAATGCTGTGTATGTTGTAGATTTAAATTAGTGTATGTCGTTGGGTGATATAATCACTCGGTTCATTAAGTGCACTTTAAACACCTCAAATAAATTAAATGGAAAAATAAAATTACCATAATTTTATTTGCAGCACCGGTGTGGTTGTGAATCTTGTGTCCGTCACTTCACGGTAAAATCTCGCTGGACCAAACACACTTATCGGAAAACGGAGGGAAAAAAAGTGAAATGAAATATATTTTATTGGTTAACAAGCTCAAGTTTAATATTGCAGTGTTTTGTCCTGTAACTAACAATATTTTCAGTACATAGGCCTACTGCATGGTATACATAAGTTAAATCAATTATAATTTGACTAAAGTCATTCAACTGTTTCAAATTCATGAAAATGTGATCCCTCTTCTCCCGGTTAATCCGACCACGCTTCGGTTCTGCTGTAGTTGACACGTGTGTGTGTGTTACCAACCGCTCGACAGTTATTGGGTAACTAATCACTATCACATCAATCTCACATGTCATATATCAACTGGCCAAACTTATTTTTCTATGAAGTTTAGAGAAACGCCTAGCGCGTTGGCCCGACCAGCGATAGGAGCATGGCGTGGAGCCGAGCAAACCAGTAATAACCCGGCTTAGGACGCTTTTCACTTGCCTTGAGGCACTTATGTCACTGTCCAGGATTGTATGCTTACAATTGTTGTTATGAATGTCTTATATTATACAGTTAGGTCCGTATATGAGGGTTGCGGAGCACTACAGTTTGTAATTACGAGTGGTCTGGAAGCTAACCTGTCGTATGCTTGTGTCTTTATACCGGTACTTTAATAGCTCTGTGAAATGTGTAGACTGTAATCCAGGGCTGGTGAAACTGTGGCACGTGGTTGTCAGTACGCCACCCCT
>CABFVX010011086.1:0-11612 GCA_902151425.1 Timema shepardi | reverse complement strand
GATACTGGTGTATCTACATTATATTGTCATTGATCACTCCTCTTGTTCTTGGTTCTTAATGGATACTGGTGTATCTACATTATATTGTCATTGATCACTCCTCTTGTTCTTATTTGTAGATTGTCTCTCTCTCTCTCTCTTGATAGTGATCTATTATTTTATAAGATGTTTCGCTGAAATGTATTTCACTATAAGAAACCCTTTAACAGACTCGACAGTTGACAAGGACTTCTCGCAATAAAATATAACTGTGCCAAATTCAATCATTCTGAATGGCGCTCAATGTTTTTAGATAGAGCTTTCCAAATACTTTATCCACCTTTTTATTGACTTTAAATCCTCCTCTTCATTACTTGTGCAATTTTACTTGAATTTCTCCGTATTACTCAATTATCAGACATTGAACATTGGTTTCGGCACTATTCCATATTGGCGCCTCAATTTCATCCACTTGTACAGATATTCTATACAAGTGGTGCGGTCATGGGAGTAGAATGGAGGAGGAGAAGATATCAAAGAAGATGTTGTATATTTAAGTGGGGGGTGGGGAGGGAAGCCAAGGGGGTCTAAGGGAAATCATGCATTGGAACATTTTTCTCAACATAACTGATTCTAATAATTGTGTTTCAAATTTAAAAAATACATATATTCCTTTTAAAAGCTATTTCATTTGATAAAATTAGATGTATCAAGTTTTCCATACCTATTAACTGGACTAACCCGCATCGGTGGTGTAGTTGGCTAATGCACTTTATTCGTGTTGAGCTAGATTGCCAAGGATGAGGAGATCGAGGTTTTAATCTCGGTCAGGTGAACTGGGGGTGGTTTTTTCAAAATGGGTTTCCACTCTCTCCACGCAAATGGGGGTTCACTTCCTCTAAATTCAACCATCCCAATTCCTAATTAATTAGCATAATTAGTACTTAAGCGTATAACTCGAATGGGTAGTAAGATGCAGTGCTAAATAAAAAATAAATATTAACTAGACGTTTTTTATTTTTAATATTTGACTCTATAACTTGATATAGATGAACATGTAAATATTTCAACACAATCAACTGAATACTTTACAAATTATTATAATTTACTACTATACATAAAAATTGCATTTCTTAAGTAGCAGTTTTTTAAATTTACTTTTAATCTTAATGTGCTAAGGTTTTAAATATATTTCAAATTAGTGATGGATTAACTCTGGACAGCAGATATTTTATATTTGCTTTTAAGAGGTCTGTTTTTTAAATAGCTTGAGCCACATCTCACGGTGTTCATAGTTTTTAAACATCACTTGGCATGAGACATTTCTGACATTCTTGGCTACAGGTCATGGCATTCATCTTAACTAACATTTTATCTAATTTTTAAACCCACACAAAGACCCCTCAGCCCCATCTCCGGCACTTGGGCACTACCGTCACACTTAGGTCACAGGTCATGGACAGCTACAGAAGCTCCCCTAGTCTAATTCTCGACAAGTTCATCCAGTTTGCTTTGCTGCGAGGTTGTCAATCGACATCCGACTCCTCTAAGTACATACTGAGGGTGTTGTCTCCTAAACGACTTCTTGCTCTTCCTTCAACGTAAATGAGGGTACATTTAATCTAAGACTCTCCTCCCTTCACCATTTAAGTGTGAAAAGACTGGCCGGGTAGTACGATGCAGCGCAAAGAATAATATATAAAACTAAAAAGAATTGCATGTTTAGCTTTCTAATATCCATCCAGACTAGTCGCATATTTACACAAATGAGAAATGAATGATGAAGGTATAATATGAATAAAGTGTATCCACATTTGTGCAAATTCGGGTACAGTTTTTTTAATCTGCTTTAATGTACATACAAGCATATGGTAAAATAAGGAGAGGAACGTTAATTGGTTCAAAATTTGCATGTTTTTACTATAGACTTGTTTGGTGTCAAAATGGTTCTGCTGTTCATTGGCTCTCTTTATATTACTATGTATTCTCACTATATAACAGGCCAGGTGGCCAGCTCGTCCACATCTAACTCTTTTGAGTGCCAAGAGAAATGACAAAAAAATGTGCTAAAAGTGCCAAGCTATTTTGTTTAAATTTTAAAAGCAACTTTGACCTTCTTGCACTCAAATTTGTACGTATGCTAACTAACATGCTTGCCAATCTGATTATATAATTATACATATACTTTTTTAATTTTTAAATATAATAAAAAAATCACTAGCCAAGATACTAAAAAAAATATTGTTTTATTTAACATTAATTTTTAATCTTTGAAAATTTAAATACCTTGAAATAGAATAAATCACTGAAAAGAACATAAAAAGCTGAGTAAATAACAAAGTTAACAAAAAGACGACTAACTTTATATCTTACACTAAAATTGGGTTATGCATAGCAACTGTTTAAGTGACCATCAACTTTCGCAGGATTATAGTTAAAGTCTAAAATAAATAATTGTCTTGGAATCAGAAGGGGAGGGGGTCATCAAACCTGGTACTTCTGCATCTTCAAGATTTATTTCCTCCCAATAGTAATCACTCGTGTTATCAATGTCAGCTGCCACTCCCACTTGTTTTGATCTTTCACTTCCACTAGAATATAATTCCTGTTCAGTTTCACAATCACTGGTTTCATAATCACTAACAAATTGATCACTCTAACTTGAGTTCTCAATAAATATTGCAAGTATTTCTGTGTCTTGAATCACAGCTTTCCTCTCAGTAGCCATGTTTACAAACAAGGCCAATAATAAAACTCATAAAGTTAGAAAATAATGTTCATGTTAGACATATCAAAACTCTAAGTGCAAAGAAATATAAAAGTAGCTTGAACATATGAGAATGCAGTGGAAATAAAATCTACCCTATCTGTTGACTTAATACTGAACTAAGAGCTTGCTGTGAGCGATGCTGGCAATTTTAGCAAAGAGTTTGTTCATCGCTCTGAGCAGCATCGGCCCTCAAAGGGTTAATTAACTAGTGTAGTTGGAATAAGGAAGATATATTTAGAGGGAATATATCCGGATTAATTAAATAAATAGCGCCGCATCTTACTAACCGTTAGGTCTATATGCTTAAGTACTAATTAGGCAAATTGTTTAGAATTAGTTAAAAGTTGAATATAGAGGAAGTGAACCCACATTTGTGTGGAAGGAAAGTGGAAAACCATTAAGGAAAAACTATCCCCAGTTCATCTGAGCAGGATTTGAACCTCGATCTCCCCATCCTCGGCAGTCTAGCTCAACATGAAACTAGTGTGTTAGCTAACTACACCACTGAGGAGGGTCCCTGGATTAATTAAGAGGGAGAGTGGAAAACTATTTAATTTAAAACACTCGCTACACACGTCTGGGATTCACACCCCGGCCACTTGACACAAGTAAGCGACAATAGACGAGATTGACGTTTAATACATGTGTCAACCTAACTTCTAGGAGCTTTATTACATACATAATAATGTTTTCAGTCGGCGTTCCATGAGTTTATAGTTTGTTAAATACATGTATGTTTATTGGGTTAATATGTATATTTTATATAATAAGGGCATGGCAGGGTTCCTACACATCCTGGAAAACCTGGAATTCCTTCTAGGCCTGGAAATGTTATGGAATTTCTCATTTTTACAATATTTTCCTGGAATTTTCTTGGTTGTCTTGGAAATTCCTTTGTCCACTTTTTAATACATAGCCCTATACATACATAAAGATGCCGTTCCCTTAAATGGTAGGCAAGAAACTGTGCATATAGCTCAAAAAACAACAACTCTATACTTAATCCATCCTCACTAACTTTCTCCACACTTCTATATCCTTGCATGCTCCCTTCACTTCAACAACATCCATATACTGAGTCGTACATGTTCTTTTATTCTTAAAACTCTTAATATTTCTCTTTTTCACACATTTGTCTACAACATTTATCCACGTCTTACATGGCATACCCCTTCCTTTTGATCCACACACTCTACCTTCATATATTTGCTTCTTCATTTGATCCACACTCATCCACTGAACATGTCCAAACCAACATAAGATGATTCTCATCTCATTCTCTTATTGGATTCCCTTTCAAAACACACTCGTTCAGCACCCACTAATTACTGACTGTCCCTACAAGTTTTTCCACCTATATTTCTTAGATATCCCACACCATTCACATTTACCTTGCTCTTGTGTTTTGACTGACAAATTCACACTTCACACCCATAAATCAATGTTGGTGTGAACACACTTTTATATACTGCCATCTTTTCCTCTTTAGATACTACTTCATTCTTTGCAATAGTCCACATACGTAACAACTACTCTGATATGACCTGTCTGTCAATTTCAGCATCTATTCTTCCATTCTTACAGAACATTCTGCCCAGATACAGTGATACTTGTTGTAACAGTTTTACATTTATACTAAGTTGACAATCATTTCCTGATCTGTCTTTATAAAAAAAAACTTACCATAGTTTTAGAAACATTTATACGAAGATCCATTCTGTCTGTTGCCACACTCACGATTTAATGGATTCTGCATGTCACTTTCCTTCTCAGCCATTAATATGGCATCATCTGCATGTAGCAGCACTTTCACACTCATATTGTCCGCTTGTACACCAAACATGTCCTCACAAGCATCCCTCGTACATTTATCCATGGAGACATTAAACAACCATGGAGACACAACACAACCTTGTATTACACCCTTTTCAATATTTCTAATAATGTTCATGTTTATTTGGTAAGGAGTAGTAATGATTGGTAATATGGCTATCTTCGTTTTTTATTCCCTTATTCTTATTTTATATATAACTTTTTTCTTCTCTGACAACGACATGTTTCGATGAATTTTACACCATCTTTAAGTCTGAGGAAAACCAATGTTATTTCAAATTATTGTGGAAAAATATGTTAAATCGTTATGAATTTAAGAAGCAAACAATAGAAATGTAAATAGTTAAGAGAAACTATGATGTGATATACGAAATATTAAATAGATAATCATTTAAATTAACAAACTTATAAATACCTTATCTGTATTAAAGATGATCATTTTACTTCATACTATTGGAAAGTTGTGAAAATTTTATCAACTATGTGCTAATGTGTATTTTGCCAAGATTACTTTACACTTGTCCTGGTAAAGAGTTATGATTTTATATAAGAACTCTGGCATAGCTATTGTATACTTTGTGTATGTTATATATAATTTTCATTTAAAAACAGTCCTAAAACCCACAGCAGTGTTCGGTGGTTTTTCCTAGAGGATTTCCCCCTTTACTTCCATGCAAATATGTGTACATTTCCTCTAAAATGCTATCTTCCTCATCCCCATTTCATTAGCAAACTTAGTGTATGCATATAAGCCGAATGAGTACTTATACTTGACAAATATTTACATATAATATATTTATAAAAGAGAAAGTATATGTATGTGTATCTAGAAAAAGATAAGGCACTTATAGATAAGCCGGAGAGCTCAAATTTTCCGGGAAGGATTACCTCATATAACCAGAAAAATCTAGAAATGTAAAATTTCAAAATGGGGCTCTAGTTGGGGGGGGGTATAATTATTTTTTCTAAACTTTACAGGTGAGGTACAAAATTAAAATTTGGCAAACAGGTAAAGAGAAAAATCCATACAACCAAATAAATCTTTAATTTCTAAGAGTGGGTTTGAGAAAGTAGTTTGAAGGGTGTTCAAAACTAATAAAAATAATTGTTTATCATTATGGTAGAAATTTAGTAGGCAGCTAAAGGAACCACTCAAATAGTTATAAAATGCTTAAAACTTTAAATTTGTAAGTGGGGAACCAGGAAATAGGGAAATGGATATAAACTTAAACAAAACTTTTGGGTGTGGTAGAAAATTTAACTTTTGAAGTCAAGTTAAAGGACAACTTGAGATAACCAAATGAGTCTTATAAAATTGAAATTTCTGAATGATGGTGTACTGGTTTTTATAAACTGACCCAGTTTTAATCGAACTTGAATCTTTCGGTAGTGGCGAGTGGTGAAGTCTGTCTGGCAAAGTTTGAATTAAAGAGCAGTTCTATATTATTTCGCAGTGCAGTGTTAATGGAACTCAAGTTTTTAACAATCCTTTCTAAATAATTAAATCTCTTTATACATATTTTTTTATGTATTTAATTTTACTGTAGTGTTTTCTTTTGTTTGTTTTTTTGTCCTTTTGGTTTCAAAGTATTTTGTAAAGGTCTACCTTTCACTCTCTTTTTGGATCTGATTGACATGAAACACTAAATTTTGTTTTTCTCTATTTTCCTTTTTGTGGGTTGATTTAAATTTAACATGTAATCATTTTATTTTTTTAAATATAATGGGGTGTAAGTCTGTAGTTTCTTTTTCCTAATTATGCCTTTTTAGGTTTATTTTGTATCTCATTTTGTAACCTTTGTTAAGCTAACCTTTGTTGACTATGGGACCTGGTTTTTATTTGCTATTTTGTATCGGTCGTGATCCTATATACCACGTGGTCTAAATTATAATTATAAAGGGTATTAGGCATTATAGTTGAAGGTTATTTTCTTTACCATTATTAATTTTGTTTTGTTCTCTTGTCTTTTACTAGAGAAATCTTCTTTTGTTAAATGATGTAGCCTTTATTACAAATCGGTAAAGTTGTGGTTTCTTTCTTTCTTTAAATGAATAGTAAAATTTTTTGTTTTCTTTTTTAATTAATAAATTCTAAAATTTTCATTTTGTAACTCGATTATGATTTAAAGATCCTTTTTTGAAATCACGTGTTTAGTGCATGCCTCCAAATCTTCCCTTTTTGCAAATTAGTACAATGGTTAGGAAAATGGGTGTGGAGGTGAACGTTTTAAAATTTCCAAAACCAATAGAATAAACTACTTCCCAGGGTATTAGAAAATTCTGAAGTAAAGTAAAGTGACCGTACTAGTCAGATAAAAGACTCTAAACCTTTTAAATTTTAAATTGGACATGAAGAATTAGGGAAGGGAGGTTATAAAAAGAAAAAACTCTTAGGTATGATAGAAAATTTAAATTTGGCAAGCCGATATAAGGACTCCTGAAGATATCCAATTAAATCTTGAAATTTGAAATTTATAAGTAGGATCTGAAGAATAGCGGGGTGATGGGACTCAAAATTTCCAAAATTAATATAATAACTTACTTATTTGTATGGCATAGAGCTGAAATTCTTTGAGCAGATATAGGGACAGAGACTAATTCAAATAATCATTAAAGTCTGAAAATTTTAAATTTTGTAATGGAATTCTGGGAAATGTAGTTGGAAAATACTTTTGAAATGAGGTAGATCATTATAATATACCAACAGTTTGAGAAAAACTCTAGATAATAATCAAATGAATCCTAGAATATAAAATTTCTTAGATTGATTTTGAAAAAGAGTTGGAAGGGGATTGGGGCGTCAAACATCTACAAAACAAAAAATACATCAATTTAGTGTGGAACTGAAATTGAACAGGAAAGTAAAGAAAGATACCACTCCACATAGCTATAAAATCTGACAATTTTAAAACGTTCTCCAGGAAATATAAGGACTCAAGTTTATAAAAATATGTTAAATATCACACACAGGTAGAATTAGAACTCCAGATAACCAAACAAGTCTTTAAGATTGATTTGAAATTCCCAAGTGGTAGTAGGACAAAGGGGGATAGGGATGGAAGGAGCTTAAAATTTCTTAAATTAAATTGAAACACTATATTTTCAGTGTGGTAGAAAACTTAAATTCAGAAGGGAGGTAAAGGGGCCACTTAAAATAACCAAAATAATCTAAAAATTGTAAATGAGAACCTGGGATGTAAGGGAAAAGGCGTGGGGGTAAGATTATATAAAAATCACTTTTAGTTGTGATAGAACATTTAAATTTGGCATTCAGGTATAAGGACTCCTCGAGATCACAAGAGAAAAATGGATCAAATTGAAGAAATGACTGGGGGAGAGGGATTAAAATTTTCAAAACTAATACAAAAAGTATTTCTCTGTGGTATTAAACTGAAATTTAGCTATTGTATTTAGGGACTATTCCTTGAATTGTGCTCAAGAAATGGCCTAAAGGTCAGAAACAGTTGGTTTAAGAAGAGCAGGGATATTCCTAAGATAACGCACTATAGCTGGAATAAGGAGCAAAAATCCCTAATTGATTATTTTTTATTAGATATAGAAGCAAAGGCATGCACAATGAACATTAAGGTTCTGCCAAGTGTGTCTTTGGACAGGGACCATAGACTTTTAGTCGCCGACACGAAAGGCTGGAGGAAGGGCTGCCAGATATAGAAGCAGGAAAAGAGGATAAGGGTATGGAAGCTCAGACAAGTGGAGAAGAGAATGATCTTTCAAGAAAGATTAAAGGACAACATTAAAGAAGGAATAAAGGAGGGGCAAAGGTTCAAAAAGTGCATGGTGGAAGCGGCAGAGGAGATACATGTAAGAATGGCCTGAAAGAGAAGATTGAAGGAAACTCCATGGTGGAACGAAAAGTTAAAAGGAAATAGATAATGCCAAAAACAAAACATTCAGAGAATAGTTCACAGAATGAACAAGAGAGACTGAGGATAAATATAGGGAGAAAAAAATAAATGCAAAGAAGATAGTAAGAGAAAATAGAGAAACATGGAGGGAAGATTTGACAAAAGTGCTACAAAATGATGTGGAAGGGAGCAAGAAAATATTGTATGGTCAAGTGAGTCAAAGGAGGAGGGCAAGTAGGAAAGAGGTCCGAATGATGGATGAAAAAGGAAGGATAATGAAGAGGAATGAGGAGGTAAAAAAGGTTGGTAAATCATATTTTGAGAGATTGTTGAATCTTGAAGGAGAAGGATTGGTACGGAAGGAAGAAGAAGAGAAGGAGATTGATGGAGAGCTGAAGGAGGAAGTAGCAGACTTGACCTGGAAGGAGATTGAAAAGGATGAGGAAGGGGAAGACACCAGGAATGGACGAACTCACGGTGGATATGATAATGGTAGCATGATAAATAAGTCTACATTGGGGTTATAGGTTATTAAGGGCAGTGTGGAGGGAGAAGAACGGGCCAGAGGATTGGACAAAAGGTATTATCTTATCACTATTCAAGAAAAGGGATAAGAAGAGCTATGAAAATTATAGAGGCAAAACACTGATGTGTCATTGTGTGAAAATGTACGAAAAGATTCTGGAAAGGAGAACGAGGAAAAGCGTAAAGGGAATATGGGGAAAGGAGCAACAAGGGTTCAGAGAGAAGAGCTTGTTTATAGATTTAATATTTGGAATTAGACAGTTGATGGAAAGGAAATATGAGTTTGGAAAGGATCTCGTAATGGCATTTATGGAAAAAGCTTATGATAGTGTGGATAGAAAGAAAATATACTTAAAGCAATGAAAGAGGCTGGAGTATAAAGACGCTTGGCTAGTAGAGTAAGGAATATGTATGATAATAAAGTAAGATGTGTAAAGACGGAGAGAGGGTGGACAGAGTTGTTCCAATTAAAAAATAGAATCAAGCAGGGAAGTGCCCTCTCACCATTACTATTTGTATGGGTGATGGAAATGATAATGACTAGAGTGGCAGGGAAACTGGGTGAGGATAAAATGAAAAATGAATGCAATGATGTTTGCTGATGACTTGATGGTACGAGGGGAAAGGGAGGGTTACAGGAATCGTATGAGGAGGTGAAAAAGTGTGGAATGAAATTTAGTATGGTGAAAATTGAAGTTATGATGATGATGATGATGACAAGGTGTAAAACAAGGCCAAGAAAGGGGAGTAGATTTGAAAGAAGCAAAGAGCATAAAGTATCTTGGTAGTGTGATTGAGGAAAAGGGGGTACCAGAGAAGATATAGTGATACGAGAACAGAAGGGAGAGCTATTCTATAAGTGTGTAAGAGACCTACTATGGAAAAGAGAAGTGCTACTAGAGTATAAGGAAGAGTTGTATATAACATACTTCATACCCATAGGAAAGTAAGCAGCGGAAATTTGGACTTTGGATAAAGGAGAAACAAGGAAAGTGAAGACCATAGGAATGAAGTTTTTGAGGAGTATGCTCTCACCAGAAGAGATAGGATTAGGAATGAATATGTAATGTCTAGAGTTGGAGTACATGAGATAGTATGGAATGAGGATAGAAGGGCTGAAGATTCCAAGAAGATCAGTGGATATTAAGTATTTAGGGAAGAGATCGCAAGTGTGCAAGTGAGAGGAGGAGAGTGTAAGACAGTGCAGGAAGAAGAATTGTGGAGGGACAGAGGGAGATGAAAGCATTTTACTAAATGAACTCGGCCACAGGCTTAAAACAGTTCATGATGATAATATAAGACTATAAGAATAAACTACTTATCGGTGTGGTGGAAGAACGAAATTGAGGGGGCTGGTGTAAGGTCCAGCTAAACCGCAATGAAGAACATTCCTTGATGTAAAAATTAAAAACAGGAAGGAGCTCTCCTTAAAGTTTCCAAAACTAAAAATAAGTTTACCCTTTATTGCCTTAACAATATACAGGGTGTCCCACGTGAACCGAAAAGTGTCGGTTTACATTGACCAGACAAGCTGAAATGAAACAGAACATAGATATGTTCTACCTGTATGTATGAGAAATGGGGGCCGATCACAGCATGTGCTGGAAATGAACTCTTTGGGTGTACAAACACAGTGGAACTCGGCGCTCTATATTCCTGAAGGTGGCAGCCAGAAAGGGGAAACCGCCTGGATCTAGCGGCGGATGTTCTCCCGTAAATTCTTCCTCTGACCATTCCTTGTGGACCCACTAATCCAGTATGTCTTCACAATAAACACACACTCTTCCACTGAATACCGATAAATGTTCAATACTCGCTCGCCTCGATCTAACTTCTCATTTCGTACGACTGTCTCCACATGCGAACAGCCGGCGTTGCTGTATTTCCTTTGTCTTGGACTACAGAGTATAGTGTCAATGCAATTCTCCATATTTCACCAAAAGTAGACGAACATCGTGGCTATCTTCGAGTGGAACACCCTGTATAATTCAACATCTTAACTATTGGTAGAGCCAACTCTGCTGTATCGTACTAATTTCAGCCAACTGATCATTTCAAATTTTGGCAACTTGCACTGGGGTGGTGTCACTAGGGTATGATTTTTTATCATTTCTTCAGGCAAATGCTGGTGCATTCCCTATTAATTTAACTCAAAGCTCTGTCACATTAGGGGTGTATGCTATTATTCAAACTATTTTTAACCAACCTGTATTAATTTAACTAATCCAACCTAACAAATTCTAATATATTATTTAGCCTGTAAAAAAAGTGTTTGTTAATTTATAGTGTATGCAGTGTGTGTAAATTATAACAATAAAAATATATATTTAAATTTTTACCAATAAGTGTAAAGAATCATTACTAAAAAAATAGAAAATAACTTTCTATCCGCGAAATTAAATTCTCATCAATAGTTTAAGCTTTGAACCAAAAAGTAACTTCACAAATGAGCAAAAAAAAAAAAATTATATCAACGTTAAATGATTTTTTTTATTTTTCAGTTTGAAATGTAGAAATTTGCTAGTTAAATGAGGAATATGTTGAAATTCGTGATAAAACAAGTAAACATCAAATTTCATTAACATCTACTGTATAAAAAATGACAATAATAACTATTCCAAAGTAAAAAAAAGGTTTCA
>CABFVX010011084.1:0-11812 GCA_902151425.1 Timema shepardi | reverse complement strand
TAAATCTTTGCCGGGACCGAGGATTGAACCCCGGCCGCCAGCACAGAAGTCTGACACCTTACCCCTAGACCGCCAGGTCACCCCCCGAGTTAATTAATTATTCAATTAAAACAACAAAAGCTTGGTTTAGTGAGACATTACACTTCATAGTATTCCATTCAACACTTAATTTTTTTAATATTCTGTTTCCAGAGGACCGCCTGTTAGAATAACAGTTAAAATGACATACTTCTGTGTCGAATGGTCCAAGGCGTCACTCTCGCAATAAACTAGATTCCTGGCGAAAGGGAGAGCGAGGTTCGGATTCTAATCAAGTGTACTAAGGGTGGTTTTCCTCCGGGGAAAAGTACCAAACTATTGTGTACACCCTCTGCTCCTCTCTGAGAACGCCACTGTGTTCCTCCAATGTGTGGCGTAGTACCGTCTCCTCCCCTACTACCCCTGTCTAACAGTCACAATATGAAGCCCTTCTAGCGCCAAGCCATGGATGTAGTCCTATCCATTCAGGGGTCGAACAGAGGACTCTCGCCAGGGCTTGAGGGATTGTTTCCCAGACTCTTGTCCTACTTCATTCTGGAGCGTGACGTCACTTGGTACACCCTGCCATGGACACAGTGCTTGTTTTGCTGACCTCTAACCCTTGTTGAAGGGGGGAGGGGAACTTCACGTCTGTTTCAGACCTCCCGATAGAGAAGTAAGGTCTGGTATCCCAGTGCTTGGTCCGGACCCCCTTGGGAGTCAACATGGGAAACCGGCCCCTAGAATTGTTCACAGCTTCTTCTTGACCTTTGACCTTTCGGTCTATCGTAAATACCCTTTCACACCCCTTCCAACCGTATTTCCGTTCAAAGGGCGCGTTCAAGCACATTAAAGTGAACGTTTAAATTTAACCTAGTAGCCAAATTTAAATAAGGTGGATTAAAAAAAACATAGCATGCAAGTGCGATATGATATGTTTTATAAAATTAAATTGAAAAATACTCCCACATTTTAGAATGAAATAGATAGAACGGAGACAATATATTTGTTCAGAAGACTATCGTAGCTCGTAAGTTGGACTCGCGTGGTTTGTTTTTAGCACACAATATCACAAACTATCATTGATACAAACACTAAATTAGCACACGACAAACAAAGCTCAATAAGAGCGACAACATTTAAATAACCGGTCCTAGTGTTTGGATTAGTGATTCTTTACCGATGTTCCGTCAAGATAACATACTTAATAGTAATGTAGAAAAGAGTGCCGCCACATATAGGAGAGGTAACAAAGGGTGCCACCAAATATAGGAGATGTAGCAAATATTTCCACCACATACATGAGATGTAGCAAAGGGTGCCACCACATACATGAGATGTAGCAAAGGGTTCCACCACATATAGGAGATGTATTGAAGGGTGCCACATCATATAGGAGATGTAGTGAAGTGTGCCACCACATATAGGAGATGTAGCAAATATTTCCACCACATATAGGAGATGTAGCAAATATTTCCACCACATATAGGAGATGTAGCAAATATTTCCACCACATATAGGAGATGTAGCAAATATTTCCACCACATATAGGAGATGTAGCAAATATTTCCACCACATATAGGAGATGTAGCAAATATTTCCACCACATATAGGAGATGTAGAAAATATTTCCACCACATATAGGAGATGTAGAAAATATTTCCACCACATATAGGAGATGTAGCAAATATTTCCACCACATATAGGAGAAGTAGCAAATATTTCCACCACATATAGGAGATGTAGCAAAGGGTGCCACCACATATAGGAGATGTAGCAAATATTTCCACCACATATAGGAGATGTAGCAAAGGGTGCCACCACATATAGGAGATGTAGCAAAGATTTCCACCACATATAGGAGATGTAGCAAAGGGTGCCACCACATATAGGATATGTAGCAAAGAATTCCACCACATATAGGAGATGTAGCAAAGATTACCACCACATATAGGAGATGTAGCAAAGGGTTCCAACAACTATAGGAGATGTAGCAAAGGGTGCCACCACATATAGGAGATGTAGCAAAGATTACCACCACATATAGGATATGTAGCAAAGTGTGCCACCACATATAGGATATGTAGCAAAGTTTACCACCATCATATAGGAGATGTAGCAAGGATTACCACCACATATAGGAGATGTAGCAAAGGGTTCCACCAACCATAGGAGATGTAGCAAAGTGTTCCACCACATATAGGAGATGTAGCAAAGATTACCACCACATATAGGAGATGTAGCAAAGGGTGCCTCCACATATAGGAGATGTATCAAAGAGTGCCACCACATAGAGGGGAGGTAGCAAAGAGTGCCACCACATATAGGAGATGTAGCAAAGAGTTCCACCACATATAGGAGATGTTACAAAGAGTTCCATCCAATATAGGAGATATAGCAAAGTGTCCCACCACATATAGGAGATATAGCAAAGTGTGCCACCATCATATAGGAGATGTAGCAAGGATTACCACCACATATAGGAGATGTAGCAAAGGGTTCCACCAACCATAGGAGATGTAGCAAAGTGTGCCACCACATATAGGAGATGTAGCAAAGATTACCACCAAATATAGGAAATGTAACAAAAATTACCACCACATATAGGAGATGTAGCAAAGGGTGCCACCACATATAGAAGATGTAGCAAAGATTTCCACCACATATAGGGGATGTAGCAAAGGGTGCCACCAAATATAGGAGATGTAGCAAAGATTTCCACCACATATAGGAGATGTAGCAATGAGTTCCACCACATATAGGAGATGTAGCAAAGATAACCACCACATATAGGAGATGTAGCAAAGGGTGCCACCACATATAGGAGATGTAGGAAAGGGTGCCACCACATATAGGATATGTAGCAAAGAGTTCCACCACATATAGGATATGTAGCAAAGAGTTCCACCACATATAGGAGATGTAGCAAAGATTACCACCACATATAGGAGATGTAACAAAGAGTTCCACCACATATAGGAGATGTAGTAAAGATTACCACCACATATAGGAGATGTAGCAAAGAGTGCCACCAACTATAAGAATGTAGCAAAGGGTGCCACCAACTATAGGAGATGTAGCAAAGATTACCACCACATATAGGATATGTAGCAAAGAGTGCACCACATATAAGAGATGTAGCAAAGTGTGCCACCACATATAGGAGATGTAGCAAAGTATACCACCACATATAGGAGATGTAGCAAAGGGTGCCACCACATATAGGAGATGTAGCAAAGAGTTCCACCACATATAGGAGATGTAGAAAAGTGTGCCACCACATATAGGAGATGTAGCAAAGAGTTCCACCACATATAGGAGATGTAACAAAGAGTTCCACCACATATAGGAGATGTAGCAAAGATTACCACCACATATAGGAGATGTAGTAAAGATTACCACCACATATAGGATATGTAGCAAAGGGTGCCACCAACTATAAGAGATGTAATAAAGTGTGCCACCACATATAGGAGATGTAGCAAAGATTACCACCATATATAGGAGATGTAACAAATAGTTCCACCACATATAGGAGATGTAACAAAGAGTTCCACCACATATAGGATATGTATCAAAGGGTTCCATCACATATAGGAGATGTAGCAAAGTGTGCCACCATATATAGGAGATGTAGCAAAGGGTGCCACCACATATAGGAGATGTAGCAAAAATTTCCACCACATATTGGAGATGTAGCAAAGGGTGCCACCACATATAGGAGATTTAGCAAAGGGTGCCACCACATATCGGAGATGTAGAAAATGGTGCCACCACATATAGGAGATGTAGCAAAGATTACCACCACATATAGGAGAAGTAGTAAAGATTACCACCAATTATAGGAAATGTAGTAAAGATTACCACCACATATAGGAGATGTAGCAAAGGGTGCCACCCACTATAGGAGATGTAGCAAAGGGTGCCACCACATATAGGAGATGTAGCAAAGAGTTCCACCACATATAGGATATGTAGCAAAGGGTGCCACCACATATAGGAGATGTAGCAAAGAGTTCCACCAAATATAGGAGATGTAGCAAAGGATACCATAATATATAGGAGATGTAGCAAAGGGTGCCAACACATATAGGAGATGTAGCAAAGAGTTCCACCACATATAGGATATGTAGCAGAGGGTGCCACCACATATAGGAGATGTAGCAAAGAGTTCCATCCACATATAGGATATGTAGCAAAGGGTGCCACCACATATAGGAGATGTAGCAAAGAGTTCCACCAAATATAGGAGATGTAGCAAAGTGTGCCACCACATATAGGAGATGTAGCAAAGATTACCACCACATATAGGAGATTTAGCAAAGGGTGCCACAAACTATAGGAGATGTAGCAAAGATTACCACCACATATAGGAGATGTAGTCTAGATTACCACCACATATAGGAGATGTAGCAAAGGGTGCCACCAACTATAGGAGATGTAGCAAAGGGTGCCACCAACTATAGGAGATGTATCAAAGATTACCACCACTTATAGGATATGTAGCAAAGGGTGCCAACACATATAGGAGATGTAGCAAAGTGTGCCACCACATATAGGAGATGTAGCAAAGTGTTCCACAACATATAGGAGATGCAACAAAGATGTTTCACCACATATAGGATATGTAGCAAAGGGTGCCACCACATATAGGAGATGTAGCAAAGAGTTCCACCACCTATACGATATGTATCAAAGGGTGCCACCACATATAGGAGATGTAGCAAAGAGTTCCACCACATATAGGATATGTAGAAGAGGGTGCCACCACATATAGGAGATGTAGTAAAGAGTTCCACCACATATAGGAGATGTATCAAAGTGTCCCATCACATATAGGAGATGTAGCAAAGTGTGCCACCACATATAGGAGATGTAGCTAAGAGTTCCACCACATATAGGAGATGTAGCTAAGAGTTCCACCACATATAGGAGATGTAACAAAGAGTTCCACCACATATAGGGGATATATCAAAGTGTCCCATCACATATAGGAGATGTAGCAAAGTGTGCCACCACATATAGGAGATGTAACAAAGAGTTCCGTCACATATAGGAGATGTATCAAAGAGTTCCACCACATATATGAGATGTAACATAGAGTTCAGCCACATATAGGAGATGTAGCAAAGTGTTCCACCACATAAAGGAGATGTATCAAAGGGTGCCACAAAATATAGGAGATGTAGCAAAGGGTGCCACCACATTATAGGAGATGTAGCAAAGGGTGCCACCACATATAGGAGATGTAGCAAAGATTTCCACCTAATATAGGAGATGTAGCTAAGGGTGCCACCACATATAGGATTTTAACAAAGATTACCACCACATATAGGATATGTAGCAAAGGGTGCCACCACATATAGGATATGTAGCAAAGTTTACCACCACATATAGGAGATGTAGAAGAGATTACCACCACATATAGGAGATGTAGCAAAGGGTTCCACCTACTACAGGAGATGTAGCAAAGTGTGCCACCACATATAGAAGATGTAGCAAAGATTACCACCACATATAGAAGATGTAGCAAAGGGTGCCACCACATATAGGAGATGTAGCAAAGATTTCCACCACATATAAGAGATGTAGCAAAGAGTTCCACCACATATAGGAGATGTAGCAAAGATTACCACCACATATAAGAGATGTAGCAAAGGGTGCCACCACATATAGGAGATGTATCAAAGAGTGCCACCACATATAGGAGATGTAGCAAAGGGTGCCACCAACTATAGGAGATGTAGCAAAGATTACCACCACATATAGGAGATGTAGTAAAGATTACCACCACATATAGGAGATGTAGCAAAGTGTGCCACCAACTATAGAAGATGTAGCAAAGTGTGCCACCACATATAGGAGATGTAGCAAAGATTACCACCACATATAAGTCATGTAACAAAAAAGGTCCACCACATATAGGAGATGTATCAAAGGGTGCCATCACATATAGGAGATGTAGCAAAGTGTGCCAACACATATAGGAGATGTAGCAAAGGGTGCCACCACATATAGGAGATGTAGCAAAAATTTCCATCACATATAGGAGATGTAGCAAAGGGTGCCACCACATATAGTAGATGTAGCAAAGGGTGCCACCACATATAGGAGATGTAGCAAAGGGTGCCACCACATATCGGAGATGTAGAAAATGGTGCCACCACATATAGGAGATGTAGCAAAGTGTGCCACCTCATATAGGAGATGAAGCAAAGGGTGCCACCACATATAGGAAATGAAGCAAAGTGTGCCACAACATATAGCAGATGTAGCAAAGGGTGCCATCATATATAGGAGATGTAGCAAAGGGTGCCACCATATATAGGAGATGTAGCAAAGTGTGCCACCTCATATTGGAGATGTAGAAAAGTGTGCTGCCCCATATAGGAGATGTAGCAAAGTGTGCCACCACATATAGGAGATGTAGCAAAGGATGCCGTTATATATAGGAGATGTAGCAAAGGGTGCCACCACATATAGGAGATGTAGCAAAGATTTCCACCACATATAGGATATGTAGCAAAGGGTGCCACCACATATAGGAGATGTAGCAAAGAGTTCCACCACATGTAGGATATGTAGCAATGGGTGCCACCACATATAGGAGATGTAGCAAAGAGTTCCACCATATATAGGAGATGTATCAAAGTGTGCCACCACATATAGGAGATGTAGAAAAGGGCACCACCACATATAGGAGATGTAGCAAAGGGTGCCACCACATATAGGAGATGTAGCAAAGATTTCCACCAAATATAGAAGATGTAGCAAAGGGTGCCACCACATATAGGAGATTTAGCAAAGAGTACCACCACATATAGGATATGTAGCAAAGGGTGCCACCACATATAGGAGATGTAGCAAAGAGTTCCACCACATATAGGTTATGTAGCAAAGGGTGCCACCACATATAAGAGATGTAGCAAAGAGTTCCACCACATATAGGAGATGTATCAAAGTGTGCCACCACATATAGGAGATGTAGCAAAGTGTGCCACCACATATAGGAGATGTAACAAAGAGTTCCGTCACATATAGGAGATGTAGCAAAGAGTTCCACCACATATATGAGATGTAACATAGAGTTCAGCCACATATAGGAGATGTAGCAAATTGTTCCACCACATATATGTGATGTATCAAAGGATGCCACCACATATAGGAGATGTAGCAAAGGGTGCCACCACATTATAGGAGATGTAGCAAAGGGTGCCACCACATATAGGAGATGTAGCAAAGATTCCCACCACATATAGGAGATGTAGCTAAGGGTGCCACCACATATAGGAGATTTAGCAAAGATTACCACCACATATAGGATATGTAGCAAAGAGTGCCACCACATATAGGATATGTAGCAAAGTTTACCACCACATATAGGAGATGTTGAAAAGATTACCACCACATATAGGAGATGTAGCAAAGGGTGCCACCACATATAGGAGATGTATCAAAGATTGCCACCACATATAGGAGATGTAGCAAAGATTACCACCACATATAGGAGATGTAGCAAAGGGTGCCACCAACTATAGGAGAAGTAGCAAAGATTACCACCACATATAGGAGATGTAGTAAAGATTACCACCACATATAGGAGATGTAGCAAAGTGTGCCACCAACTCTAGGAGATGTAGCAAAGTGTGCCACCACATATAGGAGATGTAGCAAAGATTACCACCACATATAGGACATGTAACAAAGAAGGTCCACCACATATAGGAGATGTATCAAAGGGTGACATCACATATAGGAGATGTAGCAAAGTGTGCCACCACATATAGGAGATGTAGCAAACGGTGCCACCACATATAGGAGATGTAGCAAAAATTTCCATCACGTATAGGAGATGTAGCAAAGTGTGCCACCACATATAGGAGATGTAGCAAAGGGTGCCACCATATATTGGAGATGTAGAAAATGGTGCCACCACATATAGGAGATGTAGCAAAGGGTGCCACCACATATAGGAGATGTAGCAGAGGGTGCCACCACATATAAGAGATGTAGCAAAGTGTGCCACAACATAATTCAGATGTAGCAAAGGGTGCCATCATATATAGGAGATGTAGCAAAGGGTGCCACCACATATAGGAGATGTAGCAAAGGGTGCTGCCCCATATAGGAGATGTAGCAAAGTGTGCCACCACTTATAGGAGATGTAGCAAAAGATGCCATTATATATAGGAGATGTAGCAAAGGATGCCATTATATATAGGAGATTTAGCAAAGGGTGCCACCACATATAGGAGATGTAGCAAAGAGTTCCACCACATATAGGATATGTAGCAAAGGGTGCCACCACATATAGGAGATGTAGCAAAGAGTTCCACCACATATAGGATATGTAGCAAAGAGTGCCACCACATATAGGAGATGTAGCAAAGAGTTCCACCACATATAGGAGATGTATCAAAGTGTGCCACCACATATAGGAGATGTAGCAAAGGGTGCCACCACATATAGGAGATGTAGTAAAGATTACCACCACATATAGGAGATGGAGCAAAGGGTGCCAACAACTATAGGAGATGTAGCAAAGGGTGCCACAACATATAGGAGATTTAGCAAAGGGTGCCACCACATATAGGAGATTTAGCAAAGATTACCACCACATATAGGATATGTAGCAAAGGGTGCCACCACATATAGGATATGTAGCAAAGTTTACCACCACATATAGGAGATGTAGAAAAGATTACCACCACATATAGGAGATGTAGCAAAGATTACCACCACATATAGGAGATGTAGCAAAGGGTTCCACCAACTATAGGAGATGTAGCAAAGTGTGCCACCACATATAGGAGATGTAGCAAATATTACCACCACATATAGGAGATGTAGCAAAGGGTGCCACCACATATAGAAGATGTAGCAGAGATTTCCACCACATATAGGGGATGTAGCAGAGGGTGCCACCACATATAGGAGATGTAGCAAAGATTTCCACCACATATAGGAGATGTAGCAAAGAGTTCCACCACATATAGGAGATGTAACAAAGATTACCACCACATATAGGAGATGTAGTAAAGATTACCACCACATATAGGAGATGTAGCAAAGATAACCACCACATATAGGAGATGTAACAAAGAGTTCCACCACATATAGGAGATCTAGCAAAGATTACCACCACATATAGGAGATGTAGTAAAGATTACCACCACATATAGGAGATGTAGCAAAGGGTGCCACCAACTATAAGAGATGTAGCAAAGTGTGCCACCACATATAGGAGATGTAGCAAAGATTACCACCACATATAGGAGATGTAACAAAGATTTCCACCACATATAGGAGATGTAACAAAGAGTCACACCACATATAGGAGATGTATCAAAGGGTTCCATCACTTATAGGAGATGTAGCAAAGTGTGCCACCACATATAGGAGATGTAGCAAAGGGTGCCACCACATATAGGAGATGTAGCAAAAATTTCCACCACATATTGGAGATTTAGCAAAAAGTGCCACTACATATTGGAAATGTAGCAAAGGGTGCCACCAAATATAGCAGATGTAGCAAAGTGTGCCACCACATATAGGAGATGTATCAAAGGGTGCCATCACATATAGGAGATGTAGCAAACTGTGCCACCACGTATAGTAGATGTAGAAAATTGTGCCACCACATATAGGAGATGTAGCAAAGGGTGCCATTACATATAGGAGATGTAGTAAATTGTGCCACCACATATAGGAGATGTAGCAAAGGGTGCCACCCCATATAGGAGATGTAGCAAAGGGTGCCACCACATATAGGATATGTAGCAAAGAGTGCCACAATATATAGGAGATGTATCAAAGGGTTCCATCACATATAGGAGATGTATCAAAGTGTGCCACCACATATTGGAGATGTAGCAGAGAGTTCCACCACATATAGGTGATGTAGCAAAGTTTACCACCACATATAGGAGATGTAGCAAAGGGTGCCACCATATATAGGAGATGTATCAAAGAGTGCCATCACATATAGGAGATGTAGCAAAGATTACCACCACATATAGGAGATGTAGCAAAGTGTGCCACCAACTATAGGAGATGTAGCAAAGATTACCACCACTTATAGGAGATGTAGTAAAGATTACCACCACATATAGGAGATGGAGCAAAGGGTGCCAACAACTATAGGAGATGTAGCAAAGTGTGCCAACATCTATAGGAGATGTAGCAAAGATTGCCACCACTTATAGGATATGTAGCAAAGGGTGCTACCACATATAGGAGATGTAGCAAAGTGTGCCACCACATATAGGAGATGTAGCAAAGTGTTCCACCACATATAGGAGATGTAACAAAGAGTTTCACCACATATAGGATATGTAGCAAAGGGTGCCACCACATATAGGAGATGTAGCAAAGAGTTCCACCACCTATACGATATGTAGCAAAGGGTGCCACCCCATATAGGAGATGTAGCAAAGAGTTCCACCACATATAGGATATGTAGAGAAGAGTGCCACCACATATAGGAGATGTAGCGAAGAGTGCCACCATATATAGGAGATGTATCAAAGGGTTCCATCACATATAGGAGATGTAGCAAAGTGTGCCACCAAATATTGGAGATGTAACAAAGAGTTCCACCACATATAGGAGATGTAGCAAAGATTACCACCACATATAGGAGATGTAGCAAAGGGTGCCACCATATATAGGAGATGTATCAAAGGGTGCCACCACATATAGGAGATGTAGCAAAGGTTCCCACCACATTATAGGAGATGTAGCAAAGGGTGCCACCACATTATAGGAGATGTAGCAAAGGGTGCCACCACATATAGGAGATGTAGCAAAGATTACCACCACATATAGGATATGTAGCAAAGGGTGCCACCACATATATGATATGTAGCAAAGTTTACCACCACATATAGGAGATGTAGAAAAGATTACCACCACATATAGGAGATGTAGCAAAGGGTTCCACCAACTATAGGAGATGTAGCAAAGTGTGCCACAACATATAGAAGATGTAGCAAAGATTATTACCACAAATAGAAGATGTAGCAAAGGGTGCCACCACATATAGGAGATGTAGCAAAGATTTCCACCACATATAGGAGATGTAGCAAAGATTACCACCACATATAAGAGATGTAGCAAAGGGTGCCACCACATATAGGAGATGTATTCCACATATAGGAGATGTATCAAAGAGTGCCACCACATATAGGAGATGTAGCAAAGATTACCACCACATATAGGAGATGTAGCAAAGGGTGCCACCAACAATAGGAGATGTAGCAAAGTTTACCACCACATATAGGAGATGTAGCAAAGATTACCACCACATATAGGAGATGTAGCAAAGTGTGCCACCAACTATAGGAGATGTAGCAAAGTGTGCCACCACATATAGGAGATGTAGCAAAGATTACCACCTCATATAGGACATGTAACAAAGAGTTCCACCACATATAGGAGCTGTATCAAAGGGTGCCATCACATATAAGAGATGTAGCAAAGTGTGCCTTCACATATAGGAGATGTAGCAAAGGGTGCCACCATATATAGAAGATGTAGCAAAAATTTCCATCACATATAGGAGATGTAGCAAAGGGTGCAACCACATATAGGAGATGTAACAAAGGGTGCCTCCACATATAGGAGATGTAGCAAAGGGTGCAACCACATATAGGAGATGTAACAAAGGGTGCCTCCACATATAGGAGATGTAGCAAAGTGTGCCACCTCATATAGGAGATGTAGCAAAGGGTGCCACCACATATAGGAGATGTAGCAAAGGGTGCCACCACATATAGGAGATGTAGCAAAGTGT
>CABFVX010011083.1:0-11814 GCA_902151425.1 Timema shepardi | reverse complement strand
TTTGAGTGATATGGCTGCCAGAGTGAGTGATGCGTGCAGTCTATTTGAGTGATATGGCTGTCAGAGTGAGTGATGCGTGCAGTCTATTTGAGTGATATGGCTGCCAGAGTGAGTTATGTGTGCAGTCTATTTGAGTGATATGGTTGCCAGAGTGAGTGATGCGTCCGGTCTATTTGAGTTATGTGGCTGCCAGAGTGAGTGATGCGTCCAGTCTATTTGAGTGATATGGCTGCCAGAGTGAGTGATGCGTCCAGTTTATTTGAGAGATATGGCTGCCAGAGTGAGTTATGTGTGCAGTCTATTCGAGTGATATGGCTGCCAGAGTGATTGATATGGCTGCCAGAGTGAGTGATATGGCTGCCAGAGTGAGTGGTACGTAACCAATTGGGCCCTGATGAGAGACACCTTTGTCGCCGGCATTGAGCAAGGGCTTGGCCGGAAGAGGTTCACTTGCACTGAGTGGTTTGGTTGACCTACGGGTGACCAGGAGGTCCCTGTCCTATAAGACTTGTAATGTCCGTCCTGTACTCCAACCAACGATACGTGTCCATCTTGTGACTGGTCCACCATTACNCTGAGTGGTTTGGTTGACCTACGGGTGACCAGGAGGTCCCTGTCCTATAAGACTTGTAATGTCCGTCCTGTACTCCAACCAACGATACGTGTCCATCTTGTGACTGGTCCACCATTACAGTTTGGAGCTTTACATTTATTTTGAAAGTGTGGCTCTTTGCAACCTTGAAAAAAAAAGCTGGGTAAATTTAAATAATTAACAACATGACTTCCAACTTTATTATTGTGCTGCTCTTTTTATCGCGCTGCTCTTTTTATCGCAACCTTGTTACCAGATGTCTCACTGCTGCTTTCTGTATTGTAACCTTGTTACCAGATGTCGCACTGTGCTGCTCTTTGTATCGTAACCTTGCTACCAGATGTCTCACTGCTGCTTTCTGTATTGTAACCTTGTTACCAGATGTCGCACTGTGCTGCTCTTTGTATCGTAACCTTGTTACCAGATGTCGCACTGTGCTGCTCTTTGTCCTAGGGTGGAGAAAGTGGTGTCTGGAGACTCTGCAGAAGCTCGTCTCACCTCTGTCTCGGCAGCGGGGCCCAGCCTGACCGGTAGCAGGGGCAGAGGTCGAGGCGGTGGGGGACTGAAAGGTCTCTCGTCAGTCCTGGGCCAGTTGGGCCGCAAACCCAAGCTGGGGACCTTGGAGAAGAGCAAGCTCGACTGGGAGAACTTCAAGAGCAAAGAGGGACTCCAAGATGAGATTCACACCTTCAACAAGGGGAAGGACGGGTCAGTAACACTTTAACAAGGGCAAGGACGGGTCAGTAACACTTTAACATGGGCAAGGACGGGTCAGTAACACTTTAACAAGGGCAAGGATGGGTCAGTAACACTTTAACAAGGGCAAGGACGGGTCAGTAACACTTTAACAAGGGCAAGGACGGGTCAGTAACACTTTAACAAGGGCAAGGACCGGTCAGTAACAAATTAGCAACATATTGTTTCATAACGATCAATATTTCTTTTGTTGAAAACTAAGAATGGTCAAAGCCAGAGTTGGTTTTTAAGCTTCACTCGCCCCTATAGTAAATAAATTTTGCCCCAACCACAGTAACATAGTTTTATGTCACATACTTTAGAAGTAACTTTGAAATATTGTCTCATATTAAAATATAATTTAATAAATATTTATATTTTGACAACACTGTCTGTATCTGTGTTGTTGGTATTTGCAGTTATTTGGAGCGTCAAGATTTCCTCCAGCGAACAGATTTGCGGCAGTTCGAATTGGAGCGCGACTTACGAACGACTCGACGGAGCAACAGGTGAACGTTCACTAACCATCAGAGGGATAAGTTTTGTAAATATTATGTGTGCGTGTCTTGTGAGGAATAAAGAAATGTTAATCTGGTAATCTCTGGTTGTTTAATTTAATCACTAATCAAAACCATCTTGTCCTTCTTACCTACCTTACCTCCTCTTTTAGGAAGTTGTGTTGCATCTTTCACACTTCCTCTTGATGAGTTTTGATAGAATGAAACCTCGTTAGGGGGATTAGACGATAACGATCTATTTTCTTCGAGAGGCAGTCATTACCTTTTTGTCCAGTGGTACAGTGGAATTATCACTTCTCTGGTGTTACATGACAGACAGCTAGCAGAAGGTATCAATACTGCCAACTTCTGAAAGTAACTTTTGACAACATATTTGGGAATAATTATTATTTACTAATTACTACTATTATTATCACTAAAAATAATAACAATACTTCCCCAAAGATTACAGTATAATTTTATTTTCCGTAATCAAATTTAAGACAAAAAAGTCTAGTAATTTCATTTTAGTTTTTCTTTTAACTCTTGTGGCAATTACCGGTTAAATAGAGCGTGAAATTTTACAATTAATGGTTTTATATTCAGTTATTAATATTTTTATAACTGACCTCGCATATCTTTAACATAAATAAATGGTTTGGGATAATAAAGAGGGAAAAAACAATCAAAATGTTTGTGAAATAATATAAAGTTTAAATTTTGTAAACACGAGTATTAATACAACTCGCCGTCCAACCGGCAACAAGTTCCTCTACGTCATCAACTGGAAGCACAGCTTCTATCCAGCGGCCATATTTGTTTGCAGCATAACGTTCTCTTGCTTTTAGTAATTAATTAAAATTAAACAGCTAAAGAAAACTTCAATACCAAACAACCAACCAAACGGTTATTCTGATAACCAAAATCTAAACATTTTAAATATACATTACAACGTATAAGATACAGTGAATAAAACCAGGTGCTACTGTTAATAATCTTACTACAAATTTGAATAGTACAGTGTCTTTTTTGAATATTAATTTGGCTACTTAGTAATCTGTGTGTTCTTCTGTGGATATTATTTCGGTGTGTGAGCGTGTTATCCTTGGAAAATAAACGTTTTTTTAGTGATCTTTGAATAATTGTTTATCTAATATGACATTAAAGCGTACGTTAAAAAAATAGGGAGAATTTCTCAGTGATTGATATACATTATTCGAAAATTTAAGTTTATCAAGACTATAAAATAAATCTTTTAACCCCAAGATTGTGTTGTGTTGCCCTCTAGGCTAAACCTCGAGTTTTAGGATTTTTATAGTATTCCAAAAAAATGTGTGAAGTGTAATAAAAAAATACTTGCAAGTCTTTCTCCGGTGTTGATTAGATAAATACCAGGTAAGACTTCAAGTTATAAGTTATTGTAGTTTTATTAGAGACTTTGTTATAACTGTTTAGGAGTAGACCTAGTGAATCTAATCCCACAGAGCGACGTTGGTAAGTTTGTTTGTTTATTAATTGTCTTTTACAAATTCATTAATATAATGGTAATTTATTAAGATTTTCATACAACATAGTTCTCAAGTTTTCTTCTGGTTCTTTAATTTCATTTTACGTTGTCCACGATTATGGTATTTTTATACCGAAACATGTCTGAAGAATATAAATCAGCATCCTAATGGCTGATTATCACAAGGAGTGATGGGACTGAACCAAGATAAAATAACATTAAAATTATTATATTCTTCAAAAACGTTGTAACGAGAACATTTTCATTACTTTATTAAACCTCATTGGGAGATGATAACCCACTAATTCAATTTTATTACCTAATTTACTACACTGTTGAGCTTTAAACTTTGTTTTTGTCCTTAATTTGTTGTATCCAAGTTTTGTAACTAAATTTTAATATGTTGTGTGTGTATTTTATACTTGTCGTCAACCCATGTTTTAATCCAATGTTATATCAATTTATTGAAAATTTTTATATGTGACATTTTGTTGCTCATTAAAAGCAAATTATAATCAATATTTTGAATATTAAAAGTTACTTAATTCATCCACCAATTTTAAAATGATCTAGTTCATTAAATTGAAAAGCTATAACTTATATATTTTGTTATAGCTATTCCTGAGTTTTCTAAGTGTTTAACTTTAATTATTACCACTCCTTACTTTAAACTACTTTAGAATGTTTTCTAAAATGTTGTAATAGTGTTAAAAAGGTTTATGACGGTGGCTTTTTTTTCTACGTGTAATACACATTCAGATTTTTCACATTTATAATATTATTAATAATACTATTAACAAATAATAATTTGTAAAATAACATATATATATATATATATATATATTAATGTATAATAATAAAAACTAATATGGGATTAAGTGCTGAATTTTTTTTTTAATTTTGATATTGTGGAAAAAATTAATAACCAATACTAGGCCTAACATCAACATATCAAGGTCAACAATAAATAGAAAATAAATAAAACAGTATTTTATGTTTCTTGTATAGAAATTATATTTTGACTGTCTGAAGTGACATCTGCTAAAATCATGCTTTTGCAGATCATATGGTTCGGCGTAGGGATACATAATTTGGTCTGGTAACTTTTCAAAACTGTCAGTCAGCACCAAAGAAGCCACGGGAGGAATGTAGCAATGTAAAGTATAAACTGTGTTCTTATTCTCATTGTAAAAACTATATTTTGTTTGTTCCTTTTTTATGTTTTTTCTATCCACCTTAACTGTACCTTCTTATAAATATAATTAAATCTAGGACAAACACAACATCTAGTCCCCAGCTGTTAACTCATCAATGTGAAAGGGGAAAACCAAAGTTCACCCACGACATCTTTCGAGCATGTCGAGAATGGAACCCGAGACCGCTGGTTCAGTAGACAAACACGGTACCAACTGAGCTACAGTGTTGGACAAACTTATAGAACCAAGCGCAAAAGATTTTATTGTCATAAAACAATTTGCAGCAAAAATACAACTTTGATTTGCCTTTTAGAATAGATTCACCTCGAAATGAAAAATTGTAATTCGCATTCCTGCAGATGGAAGAAAGGAAGACGTAATCTGTGAGTGCCATATTTGTACAGAGAAGACACTTCAAGGTCATGAACCCAGACCCATCACCGACAGGAGGTGTCAACTAGTATTAAGATTAGCACATACTTAGTTGCTAATTGTTTAGTTCACGTCTGTTGTGATTAGCGCTCTGCTGTTGGTGTCTGCTGCATTCACTTGTTCGGACCAACTATTGACGTACCTGGTAGTCGGGGTGTGAAGATGGTCAACCACCCGGTGTCAGGTGGGAATAGTTTTTTTTTAAATCTATTTCCCTAATTGTTTCTAACATGACTGAACTTTCAAAATTTAACTGTGCGCCATCTATTATTGTGTACCATCGGACTAACATATAAATGATAGAATTATGACGGTGTGATATTTTCAACAATTGAATAAAAGTTTGTAACTATATTTGAAGCAAGTTTCACACACGAACATATTTTGTTTGTCGACTTTACGGCCATTTCTCTGGCGGATGTAACTTGTAAGACGGGCAGCAGATGGAGTACTGTGGTGATTACGGACCAATGGAGACGAGAGAACTGGAATGTCAACCAGTGGACATGTACTGCATGTCGCTCCACCAGCTGAGTCCCCACGGTCACACCGGTAACTTGAATTTCTTGCACCTCAAGGATTTGGTGAGTTTAATAGACTCATCGCCAACCAATCTCTTGGAAAGCAATTTCGACCCAAAGACTTAAAATAGCCATGTTGGTTTTTTTTTTGTTTCGTGATCTAACTAGTCATTCATCTTCCTCTCCATCTTGTCCTCTTGGTTTGGTCCACGGCAGTCATTTGGTTCACGAGTCTCTCTCAGAGTCCTCTCGGGGTTAGTTAATAATGCTGGGGAGGGGGAACACTTTTAAGTAAAAATATATCAAATTAATTGTAAAATAATAGTTCACATAACAAGCTTTAAATTATATACTAATTAAATACATTGAGTTATGTTTAGGTATTCTAGTCACGTGTATTATTATGTATTTGGCAAACACATTTAACCATTCTTTCAAATTTAGACATTTCAGCACGGATAGAGTCGGGAAAAGGGGAAAGGGGGGGGGGGTTGTTACGAGGATACTTTAACCGTAGTTGACGGTAATTCTTGTTTTTCTTTAGTAGAAAGGATTGTGGAGTTTTAATAGTGTTCTTTTAGTTTTATGTTAACGACTTATTAGTAATTGTGATTTTATATAATAATACATCAAAGAATCCCAAAAGTCAGGAGTGTGATTTCACCATTTCAAGATGATTTAGAAGGAAAAGGTAAAATAAAATATATTTTCATATAATTTACTTAATCAGTGGCGCACCCAGACATTTACTTTGGGGGAGGCATTCAATCAAGGCTGTAGCAAGAATGATATTTTGATGGAGAGAGCGGGTTTGGGGTTACACAGCCTCCTAAGCCCTGAAGGCTGAGAATATTCATGAATATTAAATGCTTTTATATATAATTTTGAGTAGATTTATAGTAATTAAGTAATTTAAGTAATGCAAATGGTATTGAAGCTATTATTTATATTTTTGTTCAATTGTTAATTCTGTGTGTAAAGGTAAACATTTTGAATATTAGACTCAAGTCTGAAGCCTGGTCTTAAAATGTAGCCTATACATTCGACACATCTTCAATGCTAAATATTTTAGTTATACTTAATATTATTTAGATTTCTATTAAAATTAATTGTGGTGTTGGGGAAAGAAGGGGGGGGGGTCAAATACCCTGTTTGCCCCTCTCCATCTTGTGGGGTGCACCACTGCTAACACAGCAAAATATGTGTAGATATCTTAGCAATAAACCAATGACGTGGCGATAGAGTATTAATAGTCCGAGATAATCTCCCCTATGTTAGTCAGGGTTTACGCATCTAAAAAAGAAATAGTTTTAATTGCAACGTGAGTTGGACAATCCACCTGGTTCCCTCTCACCAAGATCTGATGTATCACTTCATTTTACTCTTATTATGATTGTTTGCTGTGTGCTTTTAATTACACTGGGCTAATTGAATAGGATCTGTCTCTCTTAGCATTCAGAAATGTGGTCTAGTGGTCATAGGTTCTGGATACAGACCCAGAGGTCCCGGGTTTGATTCCGGGCGCGTCCAGATTATCTGGGAAGCAGTGGGTCTGGAACGGGCTAGATTCAGCCTAAGGTGGATAAATAAGGAGCTACTCAAATAAAGTAGTAATGGCTCCGGTATAGAAAGCCGAGCTTAATGGCTGGAGTCATCATTGTGCTGACCACATGACACACTCTATCCGCAAGAGGTGGCACTAATTCGCCAAACAGTTTGGTAGCCACTCGGTATGTATAGCCTGAATGCGGGCTGACACCATGGAGCTACTACTTTTACTACATTTTGAGTGGATGGTAATCATCGTTATAGATAAATAAAAGAAGAGAGAATATGAGAGTGGAAGAGGGGGGGGCTCAAAATTTCCTAAGATAGCATACAGTTAAAGAGAAATAATAAATGTTCGAGAACCACTGTTCTATAGGGACACGTCTTCAAATAGTTCCCTTGAAATAATCCCTTGACGTTCTTGGACAACGGTGGTTGAGGGTCCTCGGCCCCTAAATCTCCCCTGCAACTTTTAGATTACAGCATACCTATTCATTTTTCTCAGAATACAACAATGGCAACAACCGTGTTTAAAATGGCGTGGCGGAAAAATGAAAGCCGGTGCTCTAGTAGAGGAACCGATAATACTAAAACAATTGCCGGTCAAAGAGTAAACACCGCAACCGACAGCGCGAGAACAGAACATGGCTTGTAGCCTTCTGTATCCATGGTTACCAAGACCTAGAGAAGACTGCTCAGTGCATTCGGACAAACCTACACTTGGTCACGTGATTGCCAATGCAGCTATCATGGCCACGAGCCAAAGCGACGCCGCATAAGTAGACTATTCGGGTACAGCCCTTGTTACTACAAATTAAATAGTAGCATGTAAACAATAATAAAATAGTCGATAGTATCTTTCGCCTTAAATTATGCTGAGAAAACTGGTCGATTATGCCAGACAACCATTTTATCTAACAAGTGCCCTTCAATTAAAACTATTGTCAGTGAATTAAGACGGGATACTCCTTCATGTTGGTACGCAGATAAAGCAAATCACAATCATCACACAATATGAAGCCATAATTTGGTAGAAAAAAATGTATTTTTTTTATTAATTCAAAATTTGCCGCCGTAGGCAAGTGCCTACTAGGCCTATGTGTAAATCTGCCCCTGGTCTTCAGTTAAAAACGATAGTATATAATTATAACCACAAACAGGAAGTACAGAGTACTTGGTGTTTTAATAGCCTGATAGCCGAGTACATCCCGCCGATAAAAAAATGAGTGCCGGTCTAGTTCGTATTATAATGTGGCGGGAAAATTCACCCGAGCGGTTGGCCAAACTGGTTAGCGGGTCGTCGAGTCGACACGTCATAAGTTAGCCACGTTCAAAGTTGCTTCAAACACCAAGCTCGATCACAAGAAGGTAGCATAAAAATGAGGTCATGACTTGTGTTATATTGGTAACGGTTTTAAATCAAGAAGGCCGTGGATATATTGTAAACAATCTACTCGGATCATGGAGGTCATGACTTGTGTTCTGGTTGATGACGCTATTCCTAGTTCGGGGAACCAGCAATGACGCATCTGGATTGTGACGTCATCAATCCCCCACTTGCTCTAGAAGAAAAAAAAACACATGTGGTCGCATTAATGGAAATGTATTCAGCCTAGAGTAACAATAGGACAAGGGAGCATTCATGAGGAATTGCACCAGCACTCGACTGAGTGTAGAATGCAGCATCCAGGTGTACCGGTCACCGCGCCGATTGATTTTGTGGGTACTTTTTAAATTTCGTACACGTATATAATTATACATTATTTAACATGTATTAGAAGCTATGAACATTTTTAGTTTTTGTTTAGCACCGCGTCTTACTACCCGTTCGGGTTCGTATTTATAGCTACGCCATTGTGTTAGGGATGATAAAGGTTTAATGAAAGGAAGTGTACCCGTATTTGCGAAAAGGGAGAGTGGGAAACTTAGGAGTTTTTTTAAAAACACGTTCAGTTCACCCAACTGGGTTTCAAATCCCGTGCTCCCCGTCATCTGCAGTCCATCTTAGATCATGCGACCGAAGCGATCTAACTTAAGGAGAGATTCAAATAATACTAGTCGTAGTCAGTATGAACTATGATCCTAACGCCGGGTTTCCTTTTTGATAAGCCGCACTAAGCAGCTTAGAGGGGGATGTCTCTAGGGGGTTCAAGCCCCCTCCCAACCTCGAAATTATTATTATTATTATTATTGATAATGTATATTTTGTATTGCTTGTCAATGTATTGTAAAAATTATTACTGTTAAAACCCAAAATATGTTATAGAATTTCTTAAAAGCGATTCAAAGCTTTGAAAAATTGTTGACTTCACTTATCAGAGCCAATATGAAACAAGGCAGGCAAATACACCCTTCCTCTCCAAACTAAATATTTGGTTACTAACCTGTGTGTAAGGGTGTCGAAAGTGGGAGGGGACTCCATCTCCACATCCCTCCGGGAATTTGATGGACCCCAAGAAGGTGGTTCATATATTCTTATAAAAACTTTTTTTCAAAGTGAAAACACTTTATTCTTTATAATGGTATTAATTTAGAATACGTAGACAATGATTCATAAACTTAAAAATAGAATAGAGATGAGTACTTGGCCCGCTGTTGCTCTGAGTGTATCTGACAGTCACACAGATTGAATCCAGCGCATGCGCAGTTCAGCGTTTAAGAGGACCATGGCCATTTCGATGTCGTTCGATTCAGTTGTTGTTAACCGCGTTCTTGTTTCACTAACTTAACTGTCAGATTTGATTAAAATTTTGTTTGAATTCATCGGCTAGTTCGAGTTTATTTCCTGTGTCTTTTTTTTTTTACTGTGAGAATATCGGTGGTTTTGTGTCGCAAAGCTGAACCCGAATGCTATTGGCAAACAGCAGCGCATAATGTGTGTGTACAACCGTGACGTCATACATCATTAGAAGAGGAGTGTTGTCGGTCTGATCGGTGATCGTTTGATCAGAAAATGATGCCGCAACCACAGGAAGTCGTTGTGATTACCAAAACACAGGTAGGTCATCTTGAATTATTGTTCTGCGTGTAAACTACTCCCATTGTTGCCAAATCTCCGCGCCTATCTTCTAATTCGTTTTTCTAATCTCGGCCAAGATTAAAGCATGTTATCGACACTCCTACCACTGTCGTATACCTACTGTCGTAAGACAAATCTTGTTCAAGCAAAGCTTTGAAAAGGTTATTTTACCAATTATGTATGAAACTCATGTGCCTTTCTTTTATTCTAGTGGAAATTAAATTATTATTATTATTATTATTATTAGCACCTTGCCTTAGTATCCGTTCGGGTTATACGTACTTGTGTAATGGTAAGGTGATTGTGAGATGAAATGGAGGACCTACAGTTTAACTTTGAATTCCGAACCACGGTGGAGGCCTGGCATTCCCCACATTCACAAGATGTCTTGTCAGAGGTGAAGGAAGGGCTTGGCAATCAGATAAATCCGTGCCGGGACCGAGGATTGAACCCCGGACCCCCAACACAGAAGTCCGACACCTTACCCCTAGACCGCCAGATACCTATTAAATTATACCTGTACCAAACCAATCTATACAGATATGCTTATTTGACAATGACGTAGGTAGTTACAGGCCAACATTTAATTTCAATATAGGCCTAAAATGAATGCAGTTCGATTTTAATCTGAGGCGTTATCTGACGGTTGAAAATGTTAATTAAACCACTTCTACATATTCATACAGCAAGTCAAGATCTTTATTTGCCACAGGTATTTTTAATATAGTCTATAAACTAAACTGTTATAATTATTCACGACAGAAAAAGGGTTCATTGTAAGATAAAAAAAGGCGAGATTTTTCATTTTTTTCCTATGTTAATATTATGGAAAATATAGGATAATCTTTTATCATTTATGCCCACATAAAACAGAAGTTCCTAAATTTCCATTGGTAACAAAATTAATTTCTAATATAAAATAATTCTATGTATTAAAAAACTCAGTTTAATCAAAGAACGTAACTATAAGACCCGCTTCAGTGGCCAAATGGTCTAAGGCGTCAATCTGGTGTTAGACAGGTCTGCTGATGATGGGGACATTGAGGGCGGGGTTTTTTGATAAACCACCGGTGTGAACATTTTTCATGAAATATCTCGTATTAAAATGCTGTATTAGGTAATTTTGTGAGCACGCCGATTAATTGTCAGGCACATATAGGTTTGGTTTGGCGGCGGTGAAAGGTTTAGGGGTTCGAATCCTGGAGGAATGCACTAAAGATACCCTTTACGCAAATTTGGGTACATTTTCTGTAAATTAACCATTGCATACACTATTAAAGTACCATAATTAAATGATTTAATTGGTTCGAAGGGAAACGAGCCGGATTCGCGTGGAGGGAGATTGGAAAACCATTTAGGGGAAAAAAATCCCTCAGTGCACCCGATCGGTTTGTGAACCTTAAGGTGCTGAGCGAGACAGAATTAACCAGTCTGACAGTTTATACCGCGAGTCCACCGATGGCTAGCTAAGCACAATTTGTTTCGTTTCGAAGGTGTAACAGGGTGTCCAGCGACCTGAAAACAGGAAATGTAATCAAACTCCTGGAATTTTTCACATATTCTCTAATAAAATACCCAACTTTATTTACAATAGTCAAAATAACATTTTTCTTCCGGTTAATACTCGCCACAAATCTCCTTTTTAACACAACTTGTCCTTTGTTGAGTATACTAATCTCAATTCTCAAGGCCAACATGTGTATTTAGCCGAAACTAATCCATGGCTATACACATGCACGTGAATTTGACTACATTAAAGGGTGAACT
>CABFVX010011082.1:0-11816 GCA_902151425.1 Timema shepardi | reverse complement strand
GCGTTCGAATAAATTTCGCAATCTTACATTTTATATTTTTTAAATATACATCTTGATGGCGCCCCTCTAGCCCGGCGCCCGGGGCGACTGCCCCTGCTGCCCCCCCCCCCTCGCTACGGCCCTGGCTACAATGAATGACGATATCTACAAATCACCACTATATATAGTGAGATCACAAGACCACATGTCCGCAGAAAGTATAGGAAACAAAGGGGAATAGGGGAGTGGAAGGGATGAGACCTGGAATCTCGTAGAAGCGTGTGGAAGCTTGTAAACGCTTCATGAGCATCCTGGCAACATGATGATTGCGCTCAAGCAGGCCAGGTGGAGGAAACGACAACTAGATGCGTGGAGCCGTCTTCATTGTTTTTCTTGGGCGTGGTCTCTCTCGCTAGCTTAGATTCTGGTCACGCCACCTTTCAGTCAGCAAGACGGAGTGCTAGAGGAAGGAGTTCATGGCCAACCGTGTTGAAGTTGGAGTCCAAGCGTTTCAGAGGGTGTGTTTTATTTCATTTGATTGAACTGTTACAATGTAACTTGTTACAATTATTCACTTTGGAAAGCTATCAGCTTCATTTCTATTGAAGAGTCATATTCCTGAAAATGTTGTGTTACACAACTTGATAAGATTACAATGACTTGTCCATAAAGGGAGCCCAAACAGACTGTGCTAGTAGCTCAACATTTTGAAATCCCTGAACCCCTATTGAAACTCTAATCTCAAATTGAGGAGTATTTAAATATCATTTTCACCAGAGTAGGGCTCGATGTTTATTTCGCTATCTAACTTATCCTTCAAACAAGGTCAAATTTTTGGAGCTTTCTCGGCTGAGGTTCTTTACCCAGAATTTGAGTTTATTGGGAAACGCCTGTACATAAGATATAAGCTTACAAAAATCCTTGTTCTGGCCCTGAAGTTGAAGGTTTAGTTCATTTAGTTTTTATATGGCGTCTAGCAGGAACACAAAATCCCGCAGTCACTTAAAATATTAACGTTTAGGATAGTGGTAAGCTCGAATATTGTTGGCAGCAGATCATTGGAATGGTGGAGGATGTAATGTTACTGTTTTTGACCCCTCTCATATATTAAAAAAGTCTTGGATATAGTGCATTTTTCTTTAAAGTACTGTATGTAAAATAGCCTTTTAATACTTCATCCATGGAGAATCACGAGATTTTCAGAAGTAATTTCAATATATTGCACCATAAAACTTTTCTTCTTTAAAAGATCAACTTCGTTGTATTTAACCAAATCTTGTGACACGCTGGATCCCTCTACCCAATAGAATGCCAGCCTACACAACATCAGCTCATCAGGAGTTTTTCCATTAGTTACTTTTGACACTGGGGACAAGGGGTCCAGGAATCAAGGGGTAGTCCTTATATAAGCAGTTTTTGCGTATGAATCCATAGTAGTTACACAATTCTACACAGCACACAGTACTCAGAACGCAAAATAACAATCCGTAATATAGCATAAATTGTGTCATTTTATATCATATCTTCAGTATAGGAGGTATAATTATTTAAATAAATCGTGTGCAACATCAACAGTCTTGCTCATTTCAAAATAATAAGTATAATATATAATCAGATCACATCACCATGTACAAGTCCGCAGTCAGGCTCGCATGAGTCGTCATCATCATAATGTAGCATTTATTGGCATAAAAGGTACTACACAGTGAAAATATACAAGACTGATCTCTAATAATAATAATAATAATAATAATAATAATAATAATAATCACGAATGAACTCACCATAGCCCCATTCAGCAGTGTCCCCTCCAAAGTTTACTTCCTGTACGAACACAACATGCCACGAGAAAACCAACAACAGACTAAACGAGTGAACTGTGTGTATGCTCGCACTATGAATTATCATAAGGCATGCTAGGAAAGTATGGCGTACATCCGTTAAAAGCCGGTGATGTGTCCAAAAAACTGTTGTTCTGACTCCGTCCACAACATGCTCGAATGTTCTACCTCCGTCTAGTTACCCCATCCCTCTCTTCTTTGTTGTGTGTTCACCTCTGTTTTCACCACCCCTGTTACCCCTTTTTCGAGCCTGAATATGAGCGTATATGATGATGTAACTCATAATGATATTTCACTCTTGACTGGATACTGTCTCTGGACACAATTAGGTATACTGGATATTATAAAAGGTAAATAAATTCAATTTCGGCTATTGTAATGCAAAATTCTTTTTCGGCAAATTAGTAGACCACAAAATTCATAGATTACGTAATACTTTAATCTTTTTAGTATATTATGGGTTAGTACTCATCTGGCGCGTGGCGCCATATTGTTTGTAATCATTCTTAGGTTGTCAAGGTTACTATGTTATTATAAGCACCGCGTCTTACTACCCGTTCGGGTTATACGCACCTACGCTAATGTGTAATGGTAGGGTGATTGTGAGATGAAATGGAGGACCNGTGTAATGGTAGGGTGATTGTGAGATGAAATGGAGGACCTACAGTTTAACGTGGAATCCGAACCACGGTGGAGGCCTGGCATTCCTCACATTCACAAGATGTCTTGTCAGAGGTGAAGGAAGGGTTTGGTAATCAGATAAATCTTTGCTGGGACCGAGGATTGAAAACCGGCCGCCAGCATAGAAGTCTGACACCTTACTCCTAGACCGCCAGGTCACCGACTGTAAAATAAACAAGTGTATTTTAAATCGAGTAGTTAAAGCAACTGAGGGATCCATTTTAATATATGATACTCACAATGTCCACTCCGAGGAAAAACTAAAAATAAAATTCTCATTTTGCTTTAAGGAATTATTTTGCTAGCTTATATGATAACTTGATTGATTTAAAAGTGCTGGGAATTACTTTTTTTTTAACTACCTTTGATTGGATGAATATTGTTTAAAGCGTTCCCTCCGAAGTTAGTTTGACATGTTTTTGATTTCAAACTCTTGTGTTTTAGCTCAATTGTAAACTGTAGATGGCTGTCGAGCCGGAAGAAAGACGTTAAATAGACCCCAACCTCCACAGCCCCCATCCAGCTAGTAGGAACTTTGCTGCCTCCAGACATCTTCCCGCAAGCTTTTGGTGTAGGTGTGCGGCAGGCGGGGATCACTGCCTACCTTCAAGCACTGATATAGTCGGGGCACGACCGTCATCATCACCTCAGGCAGGAATTAGTGGCGTGGTAAACCAGGTGGGTGGAGCGTTGCCACAAGGTGTCCCTCTTCGAATAATTGAGGAGAGAACTAAGCAATTAAAGCGTTTATTTTATACTAGCAGAGAAGATACCGTACATCTTACTGCTCCAGCAAGCGATCGTGACGAATTAAGCTGGCTTGAAGAGCAAATTACGGCTTTGCTAATTGGCTGCAGGACCATGGTGTCAGTGCCGATGATCATGTCAGCTTACTTTTGAATAGAACGGACTCGACGTTGAGCCATGTATATGTCTCATTTAGGCGAGCAGATCAGTTAGATGCTCAAGCCGTGCTCGATAGCGTAAGATGAGCGTTGCAGAGTAATTATTTGTTTTTTAGTACGGCACCACTGTACGTTAAAATCAGCCATTTTAAGGAGCCTCGTGGGAGTGCACGTTATTGTGATTAAACTCTCTCCCGCTAGCACATATACACGTAATAACAAAGTTTGGTTGTAGCCAAAGCTATATGTGATAATAAAAGAGATCTAAAATGCATGGACGTGAACACCTTTAAACAATTCAAAAATGGTCGTTCTATTAAAAAACTCAAAGCAGAGGAACTATGCCGTGATGCCCGTGGGAATCTTTTGAAAGGTGGTGGACTCACTGAACTGAAACAATTCAACCATACCTCTCCGAATACAAAATCACGGTGTTCAGGGAGTAACGGGGGAGGCAAGTCCTGTATGAGGGACTTACCCCTCCCGAACATTCCTTTAAAGGCTACCTTGATTTGTATTTTCACAACGATAAGCAAAACCATTTTGACGCCAAAGCATCCTTGACAGCTGCGTTTAAGTGTGAGTATTTTTGCCGCGAGTGCCGTGTGCCGTCCAGTAATAAGAATGCTAAGAATTGCGAGTCCACGTGCAAAAAGTGCTCAGCTAAATATGTCTGCAACGGAGGCCGATCTATGGTCTGTAAAGACTGTGGGCGATGGTTTACAAAACAAACATGTTTTTACTCCCATAAACATCCTGATTTTTTCAGAGGTCACAGGTCAGTCTGTGATGTCAAAATGGCTTGCGAGGTCTGTGGGCAATTTTTCAGTTTGAAAAGAACAGAATATTCACACAGGTGTTATGAAACTTTTTGTGGAGTATGCAAGACCTATCGTCCTTTTGGTCATCTCTGTTATATGAAGCAGGCCCCATCCAAGCCGTTACTGGAAAAGAGCAATTTCATGGTTGTAGTCTATGATTTTGAATGCAGAGAAGAAACGCTTCTTCAAGGTGTGGCCGGCACGTACTTGAACGAACCTAACCTATGTGTCGAGCAGATGTATTGCAAGGCCTGCCTTCATATAGATGCAAATGGCCATCATTGCATCGAATATTGGGGCGATAGGAATCGCATATTCAAGGGTGATACCACAATGGCCTAATTTTTTGGATTTATAGAGCAAATTAAAGAATCAAAATGTAAGGATATCACCCCCCTAGCCCATAATGAGAAATTTTATAATGGTAATTTTATTTTAAAATATATGATGGAGGTTAAAAAATTGACTCCAGAGCTAATAATGAACGGTGGGCAAATTATGTCCATGTGTTACGGCCCGCTCAACATAGTTGACTCGCTGAACTTTCTCCCCATGTCGTTGTCCAAGATGCCAAAAACATTCGGCTTGGACAAATCTTTGGCCAAGGGACAATTCCCCATTTATTCAATAAAAGAAAAATGCGGAGTATAAGAGTTCCTTTCCGCCAAAGAATGACTATGGCATTGGTAAGATGTCGGTTGAGGGAAAGGACCATTTTGAGAAGTGGTATGACGTGTTGGTCAAAGAAAATTATGTCTTTGATTTGAAGCGCAAGTTGGAACTGTATTGTGTGAAAGACGTAGAGATCCTACGAAAGGCCAGCCTGAAGTTTAGAGACATACTCATGGAGAAAACAAAGGTGGATACTTTCAGAGAGGCGTGTACGATAGCTGGATCGGCCATGTTGGTTTACCACCGAAGTCATCTTAAGGAAAATACTATCAGTACTATACCTAATGGTGGCTACCGGTGTGCAGACCAACAGTCACACGTCGCTGTACAATGGCTCTGCTGGGAGGCCCATCAACGTGGTGTCTCTATTCTTCAGGTGGGTAACGGCCGTGATGAATATGTGTTAGGGCGATATGTAGAAGGTAGAGCTAAAGCTGGAGATACCACCACCTTCTTTCAGCACTAGGAGTAGTATAGGCACGGGTGCCATCTCGGCTACACTGACAAGACCACCCCTATTAAAAATAATCCCCACCAGACAATGGAGACAAGCTATGGAACGACCATGGCTTGTGTTGAAAAGTTTAAGAATACCGTTTACACGGTCGTAGAGATGTGCGAGTGTATGTTTAATGCGATGAATCACACAGACAAGGACTTGAAATTATTTGAACTCCGGCACAAGGTGTATACCAAGGAGCCCCTCAGCTCAGGAATGGATCTTTGGAAGGCGTGCATATTGTATCAAGCTCTTCCACGAAGCAGATCTTTATTGTGGAGAGAAGATCAAGTACTTGGATGTGTGTTCATTGTATCCTTAGGTTTGCAAGTATAAAAAAATACCCCGTCGGCCACCCCAAAATTCACTTGGAACCAATTTGTCCGTCTATATGTCAAGTAGAAGGCAAAGCCAAAATTACAGTGACGCCTCCACGGGATTTACTCATGCCCGTATTGCCTACACGGAAGCACGACAAGTTAATGTTCGTCTTGTGCAGGAAATCTCGGGAGGAGAAAAACCAAGGCGAGTATCAACACAACGACAAAAAGATCGCTGTTTGACAGGCGCCTGGGTGATTGGTGAGATCCGGAAAGCTGTTGAGAAAGGCTACATCTTTGAAGCAGTACACGAAATGTGGGAGTACAATGTATCTGTTTACAATCGTCAGACACGTTCTGGAGGACTGTTTCACGGGTACAATTATACTTTTTTGAAAAATAGACAAGAAGCCAGCAGATCGCCCAGAGTGGTGTACCTCACAAGAGGAAAATTTAGCTTATATTCATAATTATGAGGAAAGTGAAGGGGTAAAACTCGATTTCGGCTCAGTTTGTAAAAACCCTGGTCTCCACACTCTGGCTAAACTCTCTTTAAATTCCCTATGGGGAAAGTTTGGGCAAAGACCCGATTTAATACACGTAGCCGTTGTTAACGCATATCAGGACATCCACAAGTCCCTAATGGATCTTACATCACAGAGGACATCTGTAAATGATGAGGTTATGTTCTTCAATTACAAGGATACGCGTGACGCCCTAACCCTAACACGAGTGGGGTTGTGGCATGATACACGACTGCTATGGCTAGGTCGCACTTAAACAGCATCCTTAAACAATTGAGGGACCGCGTTTTGTGTCATGATAAAGATAGAGATCTATTCATTGAACGCCCCAACGATTGGAGTCCACCGACAGGAGACTTTTTTGGTGACCTCACTGACTAATTTCAAAATTACTTTCCGAGAAGCTACATTAGCGTCTTTATATCTGGCGGTCCCAAGAATTACTCGTACCGAGTTTGTGTTGGTAGCAATCCTGCGAAAACAAAAACGGTATGCATGGTTCGCGGGATCGCCATAAACTATGGCAACCGGAACGATGTTAACTTTGACATTTTGAAAGCGATGGTCACTGAACCGGCTGCGGAAGGATACATACAGAAACCAACCAAAATTGTAAGAATAGGTCTTGCGACTGTATGTACCATTTCGTACCCTAAATTCTACCGGCCCATGTACACCAAACGTCGGATAACCGATGATTATAATACGTTGGCGTTTGGGTATCAGAGTCCTCGTAAACGCACTCGCAACGACTAAATGGTGATCATTTGGACAGGCTGAATAATCACATTTTTTTATTTTTCACTCTAGACAGTTCCACTGACATACATACCATTTTTCAAAGTTTTGAGATTTTTTTTCATATTTTTTTCTGCATGTAAACGCATATTTTTTTATTGATTTATTTTATGCACCCAGGCTACTTTTATATAATTGTTTACCCGCCAGTACAATCCTCCACGAACAAGATTTTTTTCTAGTCAAATTAGTTGTTTGTATATATATTATAGTCAAATATAATAAACTGTTTATATATATTTATTTTAATTCTAGTCAAATATCTTTATTTGCTTTTAAATTGGAACCATCTTTATTTATATATATTATAATGAACAATCTTTCTTTATATTTAGTACCGAGGCCACTATTCCCAATATGTAAATATTAACAAAATACTTTTTGTAAATATTCCAAGTATACTTTTCACTGTGTGTAAATAAATATTCCAGGTATACTTTTCATGTTTGTAAATAAATATTCAAATCAATACTTTAATGAATGTAAATAAATATTGTAATTAATCTGTTATGTTTGTGTTTTAACGTCTACACCCCCACCTCCCTACTATCCTATAAATACAAGTTCATTTATCTTTTAAGCTGAAACTCAAACATTATAAACAAGTTGAAACACCCATTTTTGACCATCATCAGCGACCCTTCCGGCTGTGGAAAGTCACATTTTATTGCTGAATTTATCCGTAATTTGGACACAGAGTGTGGCGTTAAATTTGATAAAATCACCTGGTATTATGCTCTATGGCAGCCGGGACTCGAACAAGACGAGTCAAGTCCCCACGTCATACTCTTTAAGGGTTTTCTGGAAATGGATGACATCTGTAATGACTCTCCACATCTGATTATCCTCGATGACATGATGCGTTAAGGCAACGAAGTGGTCGTTGATCTTTTCCTTAAAGGATGGTACCATTAAAAATATAAGCATAATGTACATTACACAAAATATATTCCACCAGGGCAAGGGCCAAAGAGACATTTCCTTAAACGCACATTATATCGTGCTTTTTAAAAATCCCAGGGATAAAGCTCAGATTCAACAATTTGCACGTCAAGTTTGTCTTGAAAATCCCCGTGTTTTATAAGAGGCTTACACTAATGCTACAAGTACTCCTCACGTGTATATATTGTTAGATTTCAAACAAGGTAGCCCCGAATGGTACAGATATAGAACCCACACAAATGTCGGGTACTGCGTATACTTACCACGCAAAACCTATAAAAACACCGACACTTCCCGATTACAGATCATTTCATAACCATGAGTCCCAAAGTGCTGAAGCAGGCCCCTCTGCTACGTGCGATGCATCGTATGAACCCGCAGCAACGTGTCACCTTGCTGAAAAGGGCCGACAAATAACTGATTAAGTCTGTTTGCGAATGTGATTACAAAACTTTAAAAGGGTGGGTGCTGTCGAAAAATGCGTTGAAGACAAAATTACGTGCTCACAAGCAGGTGTTGCGTAAGTTGGTCAAACGAAGAGAGTGTTGGAAGAAGAAGAGACGACTACTCATTATGAAAGGAGGAGCGTTTTTACCCTTAATTTTAGCCCCTTTAATCAGCAGTGTCCTCGGCTCCTTATTTAACAAGTAGAAAATGGAACACATGAAAAAGATGGTATTGGTGTCCCCGGAAACATTACACAATTAGACACAACACCACCAACAGGTAGCATCGTCCACAAGTCTAGTGGTCTCCGAGTTGGACAAGGAAATATAAAAAAATCCTCGCTTCAAAACTTGACGACAAATAGTCTAAATGGACTTTATACCAACAAGTGGTACAGCGCTATCTGCACTTTAGTCAACAGACTCCATCCGTCTGAAAATTCCACCACCACCCCTGAAGTGTCTGTACATACCATCCCTTCTGTACTTAATACTGTACCAGCACAGGCGCGTAAAAGAGCCAAACTTTTAAAAGAACATATTATTTCCTGAGGCGGAATCTCTTGGGAGCCAAATTAAGAAGTGAATATTCACGATACGCCTCTCTGTTGATCCAATATTGTGGATTTAATCAACGATTTGGTCATAGCAAGAAGACACAGGGAGCCATCTGGGTGGCGAGAGTTTCTCACAGAGCTGTAAAAAAAAATTTCCGAAAGAATTTATTGTAAATCCGAAACGTTTGGCACCCATTAGAAATATGACGACGGTACCACAACCACTTACACCGTCGCAACGCCCTAAGAAGAAGAAAATGAAGAGGGGGAATGAAAACAGTTGGCTACCGTTCCGAGTTTAATACCCCGTTTAAGCGACATCAACTACGACCCTTTTCATATTGCAGGATTTGCAGAGTGGCATCGCTCATAAAGGCGTCCAAGAAAGTTCACAAAAAGTACGAGAATGTATTCATGTGCAGGACGCTTATACCCTATATAAACAGGTGGTAAAAAAATTTCCACGCAACAAGTACGTGGTATCAAACATAACGATCTCTGGCTAGCCGATCTCAACTATATGAGAGGTCTAGGAAAATACAATGATGGTGCAGTGTACTTGCTCACCGTCATCGACGTGTTTAGCAAGATGGCCTGGGCAAGGACGCTTCCATCCAAGATGGGGAGCATCGTGGGAGAGGCCTTTCGGTTCATTTTCAAACAAAGCGGCCGTAAACCTCTACGTTTTCTGAAATACAGGGGGACAGAGTTCACGGCACGTCTAGTCCACAAATTTTTCAAGCAAGAAAACGTGCATTACTATATCATTCATAATCCAGACGTGAAGGCAATCATTGTGGAACGATTCAATAGAAATCTTAAATGGCGCATGAGGTGATACTTTACCAAAAATAACACGTATCGGTATGTGGACGTAATCCAAGATCTAGTCGACGCTTACAACGGCTCAAAACATTACAATATCAAGATGGCGCCTACCAACATTTCAGAAACTAATGTGCTTCAAGTCAGAGATAATCTGTATGGCGTCCAATCTCGAATAGTAAACCGAAATTAAAGTCGGTGACACGGTGCATATTAACAAATCCAAAATTCTGTTTAAAAAGGGCTACGGAAGCAATTGGAGGGAAGAGATTTTCAAAGTCAGCAGTGTCGTTTTGCGACAAGATGTCGTATACAGGCTGACCGATCTGGATGGCAAGGATGTGGAGGGGACGTCATTCGAACCCGAATTGCAAAGCTTACGTCTTCCCTAAATATTTAAAGTTGATAATATACTACGTGTCAAGGGTAATGGCGCCAGAAATAAAATATACGTGCAGTGGATAGGTTACCCGGCCAAGTTTAATTGTTGGATTCCTGCCAGTTACGTCAGCGCCCTGCCATGAAGGACCAGTTTTACATCACTTTGAATAGTGCCATCATTATGGGATATTTCCCGAAAAATACCTTCACAAATTTCACCACGCAACTTCCTTACCATCTCAAACTCGAAGGACAGTGGGAAGTCGATATGGATGAATTTCAATATCCGTGTTCTTTCACCACCGTACCCGACGGCCAAAATATTGTATGGTACAACTGGGTGGACGCTAACGGCGTGGAATAAATAGTAAAGTATCATATCCCTCCTAGAAACTACAGAAATATCCATGAATTTATCAAATCTCTAAACGAAATAGAGGAGTTTAAAGGGTATTCCGGAGTTGTATTCAAGTACACAAACCCCAACAAAAAAGTGGACATTGTTTCTTCTTCATCAAATATACAGCTCCTGACTCTATCAAGTAAACTAATTCTACAGCTTGGTTTCGATCCTCTGACTAATCTGATCAAAGTCCCAAAGTCACCGTATGCCGCCAACATTATACTAGGCTTGCCCTCACAAATGTACATCTTCGCGGTTATCGTCGATCCTTCGTCCGTGGATGACATTATAGCACCGCTGTTACGTATCGTCGGTAACAACTACATAAACTATCTCTACGCCATACATAAGACAGTTAGCTATGATCCGTTGCACCACTCCCGAGCTTAGAAGGGAAATTGAAAGCCTCAAAATCAATATAAGAACAGACACTGGTGAACTTGTACCATTAGATTTTGGAAAACGGTTCATGAACCATCATTTTTGACGCTGCTCAACATGAACTGTCCCTACAAAAGATACTACGCCAACCAGGCGGGAACAGGAATATCTTCGATCTACCACGGTGTTCCCTAATAACGTGGGAATGGGATAGGAAGTTTTTTTCAATGGCCTTTTCAAAAGCGTCGTACCATTGCTGAGAAGTGGTACTAAAGTCATTGAAAGACAGGGGCTTCATACGGGTATCAACATGCTGTCCGACGTTGCCTATCAAAGTCGTCGTTTCAAAGAGGCGCTACGGAAACGTGTCGGCGAGGCTGGAACTAAACTGAAACGCAAAAAGGAGCAGAAGTTTGACACACTGATGACTGGCGCAGGCTATAAAGGGCGTCGTAAGAAGCACTGACGTCAGTGTTCTGTCGTTGCCCGAGGTAAAAATTTCAAGAAAGAAGCTGTAAATATTTTCAGTTGAAATGTCGTTTCTACACCCACTGTACTGCGAGTGTGCCAGCAGAGAACTCGATTAATTTTCAGTCTCACCCACAAAAACCAGTCTTGAAAGTAGTTAATGGCTCCAGTACAAACCTGTCTCTTCCCTACACCGATGATTCGCCAATCGAATTTACCGTTACCGGAAAAGGAATGTTTTATATCGATCTTCCACAGACTATGGTCTATCTTAGGGCTGCCATCAAGAAAACCGACGGTGGCACTTTCACAGAGGTGGATTAAATTGCTTCCGTCAACAACTGATTGCATTCACTATTCACACAGGGGGGGG
>CABFVX010011081.1:0-11817 GCA_902151425.1 Timema shepardi | reverse complement strand
TACTCATAGTGAGCAAAGACCTTTCAAATGTGATGTTTGTGGTAGAAGTTTCAAAATGAAGTGCGATATAAAGCATCATCTCCTCACACACAGTGAGCAAAGACCTCACGAATGTAATGTTTGTGGGAAAAGTTTCAATAAAAAGTTCAATCTCAATGTACATCTCCTCACTCACAGTGAGCAAAGACATCACAAATATTAAGTTTGAGGAAAAAGTTTCAATATCAAGTCCTATCTTAAAAACAATCCACTTACTCATAGTAGCTTAAGACCATACAAATGTAACGATTGTGGCAATGGTTTCTATATGAAGAGATATTTTAAAAACCAGCTACTTACTCATAGTAGCTTAAAACCTTACAACTGTAACGATTGTGGAAAGTGTTTCAAAAGGAAGGACAGTCTTGAAGATCATCTCCTTACTCATAGTGACAACCATTAAAAAATGTGATGTTTTTGACAAGTGTTTTAATAGAAAGAAGGATCATTAAAGACATATTACTTAGGACCACTTTTTGCCTGGCTCTTATCTCCTGTATAAGATTGTAAAAAATTGTGGATAAACGTGGCAAAGTATTTTAGAAGAACACAAGTCTGAAAGTTTTAAACGGAATCCGAGCCTTTTTTTAGGGAGCGTAGAGTCAAAAATATTGTGAAATACCAACTACTCGTTTGTCAAGTTTGGCCCCAAATCAGTGGATGCAACACGTTCTTTTTCAGCATAAAATTTATACCAATTTTGTTAAAAAATATATATAAACTTGTTTCAAGTATAGTAAACAATTTAGGCCTACAATCTACATTTTATGGGTATTTTCAAATTAGCATTAATGCGATATGAAATGAATGAAATTGTTTTCCGTAAACACTAATATTTTAACGGTAAAATATCCAAATATGTAGTTAAGAACAACTTCCAAGATTATATGGGACTAATCTTTGTTAATTCAATCAATTTCTGAAAATTAGCCACAATAAAAATTCTAATTTGACATTATTCATTTTATCAGTTTTTGTTGATTCTAGAGATATTACATTTTAGAATTTCTTGAATTCAATAATAACATTTATAGTCATGATAATGTTTTGTTTATGAAAATAATAACACATTAAATTATGAATTTGAGTAAGACAAAAAGTGGACATATGTACAAATTTGTCAAAAATCATTAGAAAGTATAATTTGATAGGCTATGTAATTTAATGGATTCATTGATCTATTCAATGTAATATAACTGGATAGACATCTGATGCAAAAATTACGATCTGTCGTCAGAACAAAACTATGTAAAAGACTGAGAAATATTCAGATATCCATTTATCTCTTACACACATTCAAGACACAGTGAGATTTTGATATTGTTTATATATATATACCAGGATTATGCAAATAAACCTGTTTTGGAAGAACTTTTTTCTTAAAATAATCTTACACTATAATATTATTTTAGTAAGATAAAATACTTTACAGGAGAAACTTGCTATTTTTGCTCTAGAAGGCCATTTACACTGCCAAAATACTACTATAATGCAGTATTCTGGTAAGACATAAGGCATTCCAGATCAAAATCCCTTCCAAAATGAAGGAATACTAATACTTGCTACCAAAGACCTCTATAATGTAATTGGGTGGACATACACATGCACATTCCAAGGACAAAACGAGTCACACAATGTAACGTTTGCTTCACTGGTGGAGGGGACGGGGGAAGATTTAACGTTTTTTTTAAATGTTCTTATACGAAAGCATGTCTCCGGTGAATAAAGGTGCTATTGTTTGAAAATTGTGAAGTGCCGGATTTATACCAAAATTCCTGAAGAAACATTTACACTAAAAGATATACAATCCAGTTTTAAAGGTAATACTGTACAAATACGAAAAAAAACTTATATTTTTAATTTTTATGTAGTTATCTTCAATGTTGTTTACAGTCTGACACGACTACATTTATACTTAAAGTTGGTTATTAGCTTGTATATTGGTTTCAGAAACCATATTATATTGAAAGCTCGTTAAATATAATTAACAAGGTAACGTAAAACTTTATTACATGTGTTTGATAACAAACTTTTTATATTTACCGTCAATTCAAATTATCACTTAGGCTATATGCTTGAGGAAAGTATTATTATAATAGCTGTATTTTTTTAAGTTGGCTCATATCTTTCAGAAACCATATTATGTTGAAATTTCGATAGCTGTAATGAAACAAGCTCGCTAAAAACTGTATTTCATTTGTTTGAATGACACACTTTGTGTATAAGTCCTACGTTCAAATGATAATTTAGGTTATTTGCTTGTAGGAAGTAGGGTATCTACTAAACCCTGATTTTAGTAATAATCCCAATCTGTAGGGCTTTATTTCGTACCAGAATAATATATATATATATTGATAGGAAAAACGGCAATTTAGAATGGAAGGTGAAATTTCCTTTTGGAAGGTCTTTTATCCTAACTAAATATAATTATAGGGTAGGATTCTGGTACGAGATAAAGCCCTACAAGCGGAGCTTCTTTCAAAAATCATTGTATATATTAGGCTACGTAAACCTATTCAAAGAAAAAAAATAAAAACTTTTGAACCTTGATATGATATTCAAAACTTTAACTAACATATTTATTTATTTTAACCACTCACACTTTGATGTATCTCATATATTCAATCAAATTTTTGAATGATGTCAAAATGTCAATTTGCCGTGAATGGGTGTAGGTGAGAAAGAAATAATCGAAAGTTTCTGTCTCTCTTACTTAATAGTATGCAGACGGCAGCTCGAAAATTTCAGCCAGTTATATTATAGAGATCATTGCTTGCTAATAACTTATAACCTAAATGATCAATTGAACTTAATACTAATACACAAAGTTTGTAAGTCATACAATTAATGTAATCCAGTTGTTAGCTATTATGTAGTCATCAATAGTTTTGTTATTCTTTTCTCTCTCTTTCATATCCGTTTCCTGTGTTCTCATTCATGTAATGGAGGTGCTAGGCTGAGTTCATATTAAAATGGCATATTAGATCTATTACCATCATATCTAAATCTTTCCATTAGGAATATCTTCCTACATTAGCTTATTTCACTATAGTTGTCGAATTTTCACTATAATATGGTTTGTGTACCTTATTATTAAACCGATATACACTCCAACAGCAAACTTTAAATATATTGTAGCCTTACCAGCACGTAAATGAGGTATTTTAATAAACCATTGATTTTACTCGTATTTGCACACCTGTCAAACATAATGTTATATTCTTGGATGTAAATGCTTATTCACCCAAGTGTTACATAATACTTCAATATTTTCAAATAATAGTAGTTTAATTTACCAGAGATATGTTTTCTCACAATAAAATTGAAATAAACCATTAAATTTGTCCCCTCAGAATGAAGAAGACAACAAATTTGAGCGTCGCCATTTGGCGCTTTACAAAAAGAAACTACTGAATGAATAAAATAGTGATCCTGTCTTGGTGCTTAAATATTAAATAAATCATAATAACCTTCAAGGAACGTGGTAGCGAGGTTAAAATAAAACAAATCAGTATATTTATTTAATAATAAAACGTGTTAATATAGTAATATAATAAAATGGGCCACTAAACTCGTAAATTAAATATGTGTAGAGATTCCCGTTTCACTCTGGCAACTATAGTGAGAGTATAGAACAGATGAGCTCTCACGTCGAGACCGGAACAACACATAATGTGCTGAGCTCGGGTGCTAGTCAGGTCAGAGTTTCAAATCCTGACGTGGACACAATTAGAACACGATCATTGGGCTTGGCGAATTAGCTTTTAAGCTATGTTCTTGTTAGAGTCTATCAAAAACTTTTGGGAGAATGTGATAAGTAACGGGGAAGGTTCTAAGATAACAATCATTTACAGCTAGTTTTGATAAAAGGAATTGACGTGTTTTTACCGATTGTACCCTCCAAAATTTGAAAGCATGGCACAAATTGCCAAGTGATATTTTAAAAGAAATATCCAATAAATTCATCAAATCGTTTCCATGGCTTTCAATAATATTTGTATCCAAACTACATTCCCAATGTCTTGAGCCCCACAACAATAAACTGAGTGTTTATTGTAAACACACCAACGAGCAGGAACATGTGCAATAGCTGCGCTATTATAGTAGTTTTTAAATACTATCATAGCCACACATACATATTATATTATTTAAAATAAAAAAACGAAACCCGGACATGGGAATTTAACTTCGAACCTTTGGTTTGGTATACAGATACTCTACAAAATTGATTATCCAGAAGTTATCCTATGCCCAAGGTCTTTCTTCACTCATAATTTAAGACAGAGTCTGTGATGGATGGGTTGAAATAGTAAGCTACAAATGAGCGATAAGGAGCTAGCCAGTTCATTTCTGGGCTATGGGCGTTATCTTCAATTTAAAGGAAATATATTTAAAAATTAGTAATGAAAAGTAGTGAAATTAAATAAGACAGTATGTATTATCCTTATTGTTGGTGTCGTATAAGAATTAAAGGATTTCAATAATTTATTTGTTTACACAATTTTCAAAATAATACTAATATTGCATTCCTTGTAGAGTTATACTCTTTATTTTTTTTAAGTTATTATTTTAAACTACAATTTTTGAATACTCTTATTTTTTATTATATTTTTTACATTTATTTCTCTGTAAAAACAGCGTTATTTCACTCACACAACAACTGAACACAATTTATTATCATTAATAATAATAACAAGAATAATAGTGTCAGTAAATAGATGGTTATTAAGCATTAGAGACACACTTTTCGAATGAGTTATAAACACAGGAAAGAATGCCCTCTAATTGGAAATCTTCCACACTATTCTAACGGAACAAACGTTTTAACTGATCTATGACTTATAACAGTAATTTATTATTGGTTAGCTACTTGTAAATACTGGACGAAAAGTGTGATTTAGTTTAGTTTCAATTAATTAAATGATACATCTTTCGAATTAAAACGAGTTAACTAATGATGATTTATTATAAGGATTGATGATATTCCTATTACTTGTACAATTAAAGGAAAGTGCACTAATATGTAACAAAAACAGTATATAAAAAATATGTAATATTGTACATGTAGACAGTTTTTCTAGATTTAGTTCAAATTTTAGTTGGATATACTTTAGCAATCGTACTTTCACTCATTGAGTGTTAAACCGTGAACCATGAAGTGTGAAGATATTGAAGAAGATAACAAGATGGCCGAGTTGTTGTTTCCCAACTGTGGATTAGGCCATTTAAGTTTTCCATACATAAAGGAAGAAATAAAGGTAAAGTTATTATTTATGTTCTTTAGGATATTTATGCATGGCTATGGGGCTATAGTAGATTTTTTTTATTTTGAAAGGAGTTTTTACTGCAAAAACATTACAAAACAAAATAATCTTATATTTTATATATCACATTTACGATTATTTTTTTTAACATTGTAAATTATTCGATATTTTATTCATTTCAGGGCCATATGTAAGGAGAAGAGTAAACGGTATCAACCCCGACAACTTGAACATATTGATATAAATGCATTTTCCAGGTCTAGGACGCCTTAACCGTCTCATTTAAAGCCATTTCATTATTAAAATATCAACACGATTGATATCAGCTATACATTATTCCAAACATTATAAGACGTAAAATTGATTCGAACACAAATAAAAAAAAGCAAAAAAAAAAACCTTTTAAATCAAATAAGGAAAAATTCCACTTACCGAATGGACGTTTTAAAACTATTAGTACACCAAACATAATTTTCATCGTCTGTTACGAAAGCGTAAAAACCGTCTATGATGACCACAATTAGTTGTAATCGAAGTACCTACCTACATATAACTTCAATAGATTTAACTCGTTGTAGGTATCGCAAGTATCCATAACGACTAAATTAAAGACAAAGTAAACATAGTATTGATGAATTCATTGAAAGAACACAAATGGTTTCTATTAATTATGACACTTATCCAATCCAGCTTAGCCTAACCTTTCATTACTATGACACTTAACCAAACGATCTTTCATGTATTAATAAATTAAATTTAAAGTTATAGCTAAATAAACCATTCATTGTATTAATTAAAAGTAGACAATACATATCATATAATGACACTATAGCCATTTTAGTGCACACAGCGCAAGATCACGAGTGTATTGCAAAGCATTCTAAATAGTAAAGTGTGCATAATAAACTGAATAATAGTCAAATGTGGGACGGTTAAGGCGTACTAGACATCACAGGCTATTCCTTAAATATTGGTAACTTATTGGCCCGATTAGGAATACTTCACTTATTATATTGATAAGTATCCCCAAATTTGCATCAATATTTATAAATAGATTGACCTCGGTGGTATTGAGCTTAAGTGCTCTCCTCAATACTCGATGCTCATGGGTTTGAAACCAGCTAAGGTCGATGGATTATTTTTAGCAATAAAATTCTGTAGCTCTACTTCCTTTGTAATTTCCTAGGAATTCTGGGCCTGTAAATTAATTCCACTTAGATGGATCCCCACCACCCCTAATTTGGTGACACCAATAGGAGTTTTCGGTCACCAAGTATTTGTAAAGACTTTTGGTTTACGAGCTACCAACCTGCAAAATTTAATCTTTCTAGGTCTTCTGGAATTCAAGATTTTGTTTACCTTGATTATTCGTTAAACCGAAGCTCAATATAGTTATCGGTCACATATTATTTAATTTAGTTATGAAGACTTTTGGCTTAGGGGCTTCTTGCCTGCAAAATTTCAGAGGTCTTTTGGGCTTCGAGTTTTTTGTGCTTTGGGTTTTTAGAAATCCCCCGATTTCAAGAGCCTACATAACATTTTTTGCTCACTTCGTATTTGTGCACCCTTTTGGATAAGGAGCTACTTGCTTTCAAAATTTAAGCTTCTCTTTTCTTCTTGGCGTTGAGATTTTTTTAGACTTTGGGTATTGTATGTAGGCCCCCTCTCCCATTTTGGGGGGACACATGGGAATTTTAGGTCACCAGGTATTCCTACACATCTTTGGCTAAGAGGCTACCTGGGCCCTATTCCACCAACACATTTTGAAAATTTTCACTTTTCATTCCATATTTTGTTCCACCAAAACTTAACTTTGCAAATCAAATTGTGAAACATGCAAAGACTTTGCACTTCCAAGCTGGTTTCTGTTCCACCATAGTCTTTGTTTGCAAGATGAAGTAAATATATTTGGTAAAGTTTAGACTTTTTTTTTGCAAAGGAAAATTTCACTTTGCATTTTATAATTTTGTTCATTTTAAGGTATAAATAAGTATTTTCTTATGTTAATGTGTTGNGTCTGAATGACTTTGAATGGAAATATCATAGTGGGCAATTTTAGAAGTGCTAACATTAATCTTGAAAATTAAATAAAAAAACATAATCTAAAACGCTCTTTATACAGGATACTTGAATGATTTATTAGAAATACAGTTTTGTCATAGATTTATTTTTTTGTTTTGAAATTTAGTGTATTTATTTAAGAATTCTTTGTTTATTTTAAAAGATTATTGATATATAATTTACATGATCAAAATTCTCTTTAAATTATGATTAGCGAATGTTGTTGCACTCTAGTGATGAGTCTGATAGTGATGTTTCTATAAAGAAGATTTACAAACAAAAAGTAAGTTTTGACATTGATAATAATTTTCAATTTAAAGAGTGCTTTAGAATAAACACTGAACAAGCAGAATTTGTTCTGCATGAAATCGGCATCGCCTACAAAGAGTAACAAAAAGGAGTACATGTTTATCACGTAAACAACAATTATTTATATGTCTACACTGGCTTGGTATTGGAAGACAGATGCATGGTAAGGCTTCTATGCATGGGGTAGCAAAATCAACTGTATGTCAGACTATTAAAAGAATAGTTGACACCATAATTGAGGTCATGTTTCATAAATACGTTGGCCAAAATGCACAACAAATATTGCAAAAGATTTTTTCGTTAAAGGTGGATTTCCAACTGTATGTGGAACTGTTGATGGCACACTAATAAAAATAGATGCTCCCCAAATTCATGAGAAAGTTTATGTTGACAGACATGGCGATCATTCACTAAATATAATGGTCATTACAGGTCCAGATCACCAAATTTATAGCATTAATTCAAACTGGCCTCGAAGCGTTCATGACGCAAGAGTCCTTAGGAACAATGCTGTTCACACCAGTTTTGAAAATGGGTTGCGACCGTTTCCAGGTGCAGTTAAACCTGGCGACAGTGGTTATGGTCTTAAGAAATGGTTGATTCCACCACTCAACCGAAACCCTTATGTACCTATTGATCAGCGCTTTACCAGATGCCACAAAAGACTAGAAGGCTAGTTGAGAATAGTATTGTTATATGGAAGGAACGTTTCCCATGTCTGAACTACTTACGACTATCTCCTGTACGGGCAGCTAAAATTGTTCTAGCTACAGCATAACTTCACAATATTGCTTGTGAAGCAAGTCCAAATGCAGAACTTTCAACTGAGCATCAAGGAGTTGAGGTTGAAGATAATATTGCTAATTGCATTGAGCATAATGCTTAGGAGCTTCGAATTGGATCTCAAGAGTGTCTAAATTCACTTATTAATTATTTGGAAGCTCTTATTGAAATTATGATAAATTACCAGATCTCTCTGTAAAATTCTATTATATTTATTGTTAAATCAGCTAGACTTCATTAAACATTATAAATCCTTCAAATTACCTTTGTAAAATTTTAAAATTACTGCTTATATAATAATTAATAAAATAAAAAACTTACCAATTAACAGTTTTATTTAATTATTCAGTCTTATTAAAGCATTTCACAAACAAAATCTGTACAGACATCAATAGTAAATAATTTCTCCTCTATAATTTCATCTGTAATGTTGGAAGCAGGTAGACCTAACTTTTTCTCCGGCTCAAGACATTTCAATTTTTTGTAATACAGTTCAGTTTCAAGTATCTTAAGTTTTAGAGCCTCTCTCCTAGCCGAAACTGATATTTCCTCTTTTTTTTTTCACTGAGGCATATAAACTTTCTTTTTCTATTATAATTGTCAGAAGGACTATTTAAAGAGCATTGAGGATCTGAATTACCAGCTCCTGCCTTGCTCATTTTCAAAAGTAGTTATTGTTACTAGTATAACAAAATAATTACAGTATGTAGATCAATAATTATTGTTATTAACCTCAATGATCAACACTAAAAAAAACCTACAGCTGCAAAGACTTTGCAAACTGCTAATGAAAAGTGCAAAGACGTTTATTTCTTTATTGGAACAGATTTATTTTTCACTTTTCAAATAAATGCAAAGTGAAAAGTTGCAAAGTGTGTCGGTGGAATAGGACCCTGCTTGCAAAATGTATGATTCCAGGGTCTTCTGCGTTGTAAGGTTTTTTGATTTTGGGATTTTGGTAGGCAACATCTTTGTAATTTTCAGCTGCGATATTTCTGTACTTTTGAATAAGGGGCTAGCAGCCCGCTAAATTTAAGTTACCTGGGTCTTCTGAGATTCAGAATTTTATCTATTTTGGTTTTATAGAAATCCCCCAAATTTGGGGGCCCCTTCGGAATTTTCGATCACCAAGTATTATTGCAGCCTTTGGGGTTTTATTAAAAACCCTTCCAACATTCCTTAATACTTTTGGGCTAGGGGCTAATTTTCTCTGGGTGCCACACTATCAAAGAGCGGTAGTGTTCATTCAGTGCAATAATTGCAACTTCAGCCGCTTCCCCCTTATATGTCCTGATGATAAACAATTCCCGATTAGGTTAGTTCCGTTACTATATAAGCATCACTGCTCGCTTCACATAATGTATTCTATTTTATCAATTTGACGGAGGAAGAATTAGGACGTAAATCTACATCACCGAAGAATCCACTAGTGACTACCATGTGTCAGGCATCAGTATCACCTCCCCGTCGAAGAGGAAGTCTCTTATGAGACTTTAAATATCTATAATTTAGAATTTGGATTAGATTCTAGATCCAGCTTTTGCTATGTCCCCATAAGACCTAGTTTTAGATGTTACTCGTAACTCCTCTTTTGCTCTGTCCATAAGACATAGTGTTTATGTTGTGTTTTATACTTTAGAAGACACCATTTAGACAGATTTCATGCCTTCCACGAAAATAAGTCCTTGGTTTATTGAGGTAAATTTTGTTAAAATAAATTACACGTAACCATTTGTATAGGCCTAGCCTATTTTTAGATTTCTTATCATTGCAGTAGCAAGTACATTTTTTTTATTATAACGTTTCTTCTTTATAACACAAAGAACAATAGAAAAATAAATTTTGATTGTCGCATAACCATTAGTGTCTATTTATTCATATCTTTCTGTTTTTCTTGTAATTTGGATAGTGATGTTTATGTTATGTATGGGGGTGCACACAACATTGGATTTATATTTAGCAACACACACTAATGTGTTTAGATTCCAGAGAAATGTCATGGCTGTTATATTGTTCACTGTTTTCTCAATTTAATGTTTAAGCTAATGGTTTAAGAAGATGTATTTAGCTTTGATAAACCGCAGATATCAAGTTGAAATACTGAAATCAATAAATCATATATTTTTGGAGAAGAAAGTTTAAGCATATTGTACTTGGATTGGAAAACTGATAATCAGGTGGTTGGTTAAGCAGCTTGTATTAGAGGTAAAATAACGATGGAGGGTGGCAAAATGAAAACTTTAAATTTTTTCACTTAAGTTTAAATTAGGAATTATATCAGTGAATGTGTTCCTTGTGTACAGAGCAGAGCAGAGGTGAATATTTTTGTTGCTAGTAGGTAGTTTAAATAATATTATTAATGGGGTGTGTTAAAGAAACCCAGATAGGAAGTTTTTTTGACTATTTTATTAACGGTAAACGATCAAGATGCACTTTAGAAGGATGCTATATTGTTATTAAGATACGTTTAAACATATTATTTTAATCCAACAATACTTATGATCCAGAGTGTTATTTCCAAAGTGGTTACCTCTCTCCTTTCACGCAAATGAGGATACACTTTATCTAAATATATAACCTTCCTCATTCATTGACAAACCACTAATTAAATAGTACATTAATGTAGCCCGAGCGTATAGAAAGGCGCTGTGCTAATTTTTCTTTTAATTAAAGAACCGAGACACACTAAAGAACAAAGAAGAACCCGAACCTTTATTATGCTCCAACTGGAACCTATAAAATTATTGTTTAGAGAACAGTAAACAGAACCGATTAAAATTTGGTTCGACTCCCTGCTCTTAAGACCAAGTGACCGAGGATAGTCTTAACCACAAACTTTCACTTCACTTCACTTCTCAAGTCCCAGTTTCCTGACTGTGTCCGGTATCAATATAAACTCGACCTTGTCCATCGAGATACGTATTTTTGACTAATATATTCTCTCATTACATGCACTAAAAGATAATTTAACTACCTAAGGAAATGCTTTGAAGTTTCTGATCAAACGTTTCTAAATAGGTTTGTTAGCTCAAATGTGCAACATGTGGGAGAGATAGGAGTGTTGGTGGGGTTGGTGGGGGTAGGAACCACTATCCTTTATGGAATAATATTAATTTCTAATATAAACTAAAATAAATTACATTAATCTAAATATCCATTTATTTATAAAAATATTTTTTTCAACATGTCTTACTATACCATTAGCTACATGTGAAGATATATTAAACGTCCAAAACATCGACTTACCCCTTTTCACCAAGGCTGCGAGCACGGAACCAACGACCGACAAGACCGATCCGAGAACAACATCATATCACGAGCGACTAAACTGGCCCATCTTAGCGTCAAAGCGCCAGCTCAA
>CABFVX010011080.1:0-11826 GCA_902151425.1 Timema shepardi | reverse complement strand
TTACTGTGTCCAACCCCCTTCTTCAAGCTGAGGACCTTTGGTCAGAGACTAGGTACGTTACTGTGTCCAACCCCCTTCTTCTTCAAGCTGAGACCTTTGGGCAAAGATTGATTCCTACTTTACTGTGCCCAACACTCCTCTTGAAGCTTAGGACCTCTCGGCAAAGATCAGGTATGCTACTGTGTCAATCTCCCTCCTTCCTCAAGTTTCACCTTGGTAATAGGTTCAGTTAGTGTCCAACTCCCCCGCTCCTCAAGTTTCACCTTGGTAATAGACTCAGTTAGTGTCCAACTCCCCTCTCCCACAAATCCACCTTCTTCGTTGACTTCATATTGCCAGTTGACACTGAACTTGAGGGAACAGTTCACTGGCACAGCTTTGTCAAGTTTTGCTCACCCTGCACTTTCTGGTAGTTTTTCTCAAGTTTCTAGTAATTCAATGATTTCATCACAAGAAGAAACACTCGTATAATATTTATAAAAATGTATATGGCTGTTTTAGGTAGAGGTCTTTACTAATCTATCAAAATGTCAAATAGTCTCTAGAAACATGTACAACTACTCCCCTCCCCCTCTTACACAAATAAAGTTCCCCCACTACTGTATAAAACAACAATATTCTTATTTATAAGGATTTATTAAGTCATGTTTTAAACTTGCGATTTTGAAACCCCTCTTTTCAATATTAAATTCTCCCTCTTCCCATGGTTTCTGCACATATAAACAAGTATTTAGAAAATGACTAGCCTTTATAAGATTTTTGCTATGTAACCGTGTGCTGTACCAACCCTGCCCCTTCTCAACGACATTAAATGGTCTGTGGATGACTCCTAACCATCCTAATCCAAAATAAATCCTCCAGATGATGATAAATGTTTGTTTCCAAGCACGTACGGCGACGGTAGCTAACAAAGTGAGGTTATGTAGGTCTAGTGTTCACGGACGGGGCCTTGTGGCAGGAACAGCGCAGGTTTTCTCTCGTGCACCTGCGGAACCTGGGGTTGGGCAAGTCCTCCATGGAGGCGCAGATACAAGCCGAGGCGGAGGAACTGGTGGTCTCACTACGGGACAAGGGCTCTGGCAACCGTCCAGTGGTCATGCACGATGCTTTTGACATCTGTGTGCTCAACAGCTTGTGGGCCCTCCTGGCAGGACATAGGTGAGCTAGAGGAACTGGAGGGTCTGCGTCTACTTGTTGAACTAAGGGTCCTGGGTTTGATTTCCACATTACCTTAATGCAGGCATGTCAAACTCATTTAATCATAGGGATCACATTGAAAATTTAAAATACTGAAAGGGCTGCATTTAATAAAATGTAATGCTGTCATCATATATTTAATGTTTAATTTAATTTAAATCCTTATTATTACAAAAATAAACTTTATACTCAATAAAATTTTAAGGTTGATCCTCTATTTTTTTTCCAGAAATTTAAAACTTTTTGTGTGTAGAAATTGTGTGTTTGGCTTTAAACCTTGCTATCAAGTCACTTTAATAATTGATGGCATGTGTGTCCGTGATCTCTCGGCTGTTTGATCTTTTTCACGTGAGAAACTTATTTTCACACAATTTTGGACCACCAGATATTGCACATATTTGGTTTGCAAATTTAACCATTTTTTGGAACCGATTTCTGGTGATTAAGAGTCATCATTCTGTACACCAACCTTTCGTGTTAGATTTCCGCTAGCCACACAGAATGTTGGGCCGGTCCAAAAGTTTGACATGCCTTCTCTGTTGTATTGTTGGTGAAAATGGGGTTTCAAAGTATGGAGAATGGGCATTGTTACTGTTATGGAATTAAGTTAGTTTGATAGTTGTGTGGATATCATCAGTCGGTTTATACAGTGCATGTTAAATCCTCCAAATTTAAAAATAAATCAGTGTGAAAATGGCAAATAAAGCTGTTCTTGTCCAACAAATTATTTCACCTCTGGTTTATTTTGCTAATCATTAAGGTTCTACTTAAACAGCTAAATATTTTATATTAACATCCTATGCGGTCATTTTCTCTGCCTGTCCTTTGTGTTAATCAATCCTTCTACACATTCCTATTTGCATATCGTAGCATTTATTATCCAGTTCCTTTTTCACATTTCTGTGTTCTTGGTTTCCGTTTTTTAGTGAGTTGTGTTGCACATTTCACTCTCTTCTGACGTGTCCCTATAGAATGAAACCTAGGCCGGGGGATAACGATTGATTTTTTTCAAGAGGCAGTCAATAATTCTTTGTCCAGTAGCAGCATTGTAAAGTGTGAAATGATTTCTTTTAATTTTAAAAGCCACACTGTGTCTGTTCCTTTTTACCTGCTCTGTCCCCTCTTTCTCATACCTTCTTCCGTCTATAACACCGATTGCGAAACATGTATGCGTGATATTTGTTTATGAACTAAGCTCGAAATAGTCTCCAATCAATTAAAAGCAGAAAACGAGTATCACTTGTTGATTAAACCCCGAGTTCATGCACCCAGAATCTCATGATTATAATATACATTCAGGTCCTAGCACACACAAATCTATCAGTGCTACTGTGACTGCGCTGATACAAGTCGTCGTGTTGTGTCCAAGGTTCGCCCTTAACGACAAGAGGCTCGCCGAGTTGATCGACATCGTCCACGCCAGTTTCCGAATGCTGGACATGTCCGGCGGACTACTCAACCAGATGCCTTTCCTCAGATTCCTGGCTCCTGACAAGTCCGGGTACACCTGCATCGTCAACATCCTGGAGCGGATGTTCAACTTTCTCCGGGTGAGGTTGCAGTTAGTCTTCCTGGAACGAATGGCATCTTCTCAATCAATTGTCACAGGATTTGTTCTTTATGGGCCTTGTTTTATGGAGACCAGTTATCACCGGATGTTTATGATGTGTTATCTTTTATTTATGTACATAACAGACAATGCTCATGTGTATTAAAAACTCCGTTCATGATACCCTGGTCGAGGAAACAATTTTGTTTAAGCCATTCTTTGGATTTTTTTTAGCATTTTCGAATCCTTTATAGGCATTTATGAAGAATCGGTATATTTTAAATACTATAGATATTTTACAAATGCATCAATATTCAAAACAACATTTTTTAACACCCAGTTGTCGGAATGAGAAGATAGTGTAGGCCGTGAACTTTGTGTCCTCTTTGCTGGTTTAGTTGTAAAATACTCATTCCTGGAGAGGGTTGCGTTGGAAGGGAGTAGCTATTACTTCTGAAGCAGATATTTGTAAATCAATATTATATTTAGCAGGATGTAAGAGTTTAGTTGTTAAAGGATTTTCATTGTGTAGATATATATTAGTTTTAATTTGTTAAGTTTTATATAGTCGTGTGCATTCATTATAAGTTTTTGTTCACTTTTTTTTAAATTTGGAGTAATTTTCTTATAATTCTCTGGTTGTATAAGCCAATATTTTTTGATATTTATTTCATTCAAGTCCTGGTCCTGGCTATCACCATATTGAGTTCCTCCTCCTCAACATAGTTCATTCTCTTCCTCTCTTGTGCACTACATAACCCTTGCTGTGATTGGTTGATATACAGTAGCTTTAGGAGTCTTCCGATGGTCGTACGAAACTAAAGATGATCCAGAGTAATACCCAGGACTGTAGAACACTCAATCTTGGGACAACCAGCATTACCTTATCCCCAACAAGAACCTGTTCTTCGGTTGTACTAAATACCACCCTACTGACGATAAATTGTCTTAGCACTAGTACGTGTGTATCCTTGCCGTGATGCAAGGACATAAAAAAAGAGAGTTTTAAGGGCGTACATATGTACATATAAAAACTTTTATTGGTTCAAGGTTTGTAAAACTTCCTAAAAAAAAAAAAGCTTTACTAGCCCTTGCCGTGACGGCCCCCTTGATTCCCTTTGTCCCAGACATCCTGACAGACTACATGCAGGAGGGTATTCACAACATTTTAATTTAAAAATACTCAAGAGTTGGAACATGTAACATGATTTAAATCCTTCCCCGATGCAGACTTTTCCCAATGTGTTTATAAATGTACAGAATAAATGACTAGTTAGAGTAAGGAAGCTCAAGTTGCATCTTACAAACACACAATCTCATTAATGAGGTCCCGGTATCAACTCTGGGTTGATTTTAGTAAAACCAAAATTTTAAAAAAAGGGCATGACTCGTTTTGATAAATGCGAATTATTTTGTTTAATGACCCGCCTCAGTGGCGTAGTTGGCTAACGCGCTAGTCATGTTAAGCTCAACTGCTGAGGACGGGGAGATCGTGGTTCGAATCTCGGTCGGGTGAACTGGGGCGGGGGGGTGTTCCTAAATGGTTTTCCACTCTCCCTCCAGGCAAATGCGGGTTCACTTCCTCTAATTCACCCTTCCTAATTCCTAATCCATTAGAGTAATTAGTACTTATAGCGTATAGCCCGAACGGGTAGCAAGACGCGGTGCTAAATATTATTGTTAAATGCTTGTGTTCCCAGGAAACCATCAGAGAGCACAGAACAACCTTGAACCCAGACTTCTCCAGGGACCTGATAGACTCGTTCCTTGTGGAGATGGACAAACAGCCCAACTCCACTTTCAGCGGTGAGTGCCAGCTAAACCTTCCCCTGCCGACCACTTGCGCGCAACCAAACATGGCGTCACAAGAGGTTGTTATTGTGATGTTGCTAGAGCTGCAACTGCTGGCATTGTGCCTGGACCTGTTTATGGCTGGCTCGGAAACCACCAGTAACACCTTGGGGTTCGCCACGGCTTACATGCTGCTTCATCCGGACATCCAGGACCGGGTCCATCAGGAGCTGGAGAGGGAGGTTGGGAGGGAGAGACAGCCGGCTCTTCAGGACAGAGCAAGGTTTGAGCATTGGATATTCAAAATTCGAGGATTTGAAAAAATTTCAGATACAAGACTCATATACTTAAAAAAAAGATCTTTTTTCATTTTTCAGGTGAAATTTGTTTTATAGCTTTATAATATTGCTTATTGGTAGTTCATTCATAACATAATTATAGGAAAAACTTAACAAGCACCAGACCCCAGACCATTAATTTTACACTTTATCGAGTGTATTAATGTTAATAGATAGTTGTTTTTTATAATCGCGTTTTACTACCTGTTCAGGTATTAATAATATATTATAATTAATAAAATGGGGTAGGGATGAGGAAGGAAGCATTTTAGTTGTAACCTACCCACATTTGCATCGGAGATTGAGAAATCATTTAGCAGAGACCACCTTTAGTAAACCCGACCAGGATTCTAACCTCGACCTCCTTGTCATCAGCAGGTCAGTCTAATACGAGTGTGATACCTTAAGCTGTCCAGTCAATGAAGTGGGTAACATATCGTTGCTATTTATATCACTGTGCTATATTCCTATTTCTTCTTACGTTCATTATTTTTTTACAAGATTCAGATTCAAATTAGAGATTCGAAGGTAAAATGATTTGGATTTGTTAAATAGTGGATTCAACCCAACTCTAATAAAGAAAATAATTGAGGAAACTCTGTCAAGTAATGCAGTGTGATGAGAAAGGGAGGAAAGTGAGTTAATAGAAAACAAATAAATGTCGCTCTTTATTTGTACACACTTGCATATCCTGGTCCTAAGTCATTATGCAATTATTTGTTTCTTTATATAATGAATTTATCCCAGATCCATGTCTGGTCATATCTAGTGTTCACAGTGCACTAGATAGTCTGGTACAGGCTGGAGCAAGTCATTACTTTCATAATCTGTCTCAGTCTCATTTATGGCTCTGACAAACATGAAAGTGGCAGAGATATGATCAATATTAGTAACAACATTCAATATACAGCCAGTAATGAATGGAGCGAAGGTGCCGCTTGTAGGGTCAGTTAATACTAGTAATAACGAGAATCAAATAGCCCAAGCTATTATTTATGCTTATAGTGAGGATTACTCCCGGGTTCGATTCCTGTGTCCAGGTGTCATTTTCCAATTTTCAAAATATGATATCTAGATGGGGTAATTCTCACTAAAAGCATAAATAATAGCTTTGGCTATTTGATTCTTAAATATGTAATCCCTTATAATTATAATAATTGTACAGGTGGCAGCAAAACGCCAACTACAGAGTCGAGGGTGGCTGGGTTATCTGATAGCTCGTCATCTTCATAAAATCACACATTTGTAGCCGACGATTTCCACATGTCCATCATAGACTCTGCCTTAAAATATGAGAAAGGAATGAGCCTGGGCATGAGACGATTCCTGGATAGCTCGGTGGTTAGAGCAGTGACGTACTAAGCCAAAGGTCCCGGGTTCGATTCCCGTGTCCAGGTGTCATTTTTCAATTTTCAGAACTAGTAAAAACATTCATTATAGAGCCAGTCCCTCTGATGAATGGAGGGAAGGAGTCACTTGTAGGGTCAGTTGGTGGACTTGGCAGACCGATGTGAAATAGTACATTCTGGCTCGGCGGGGAAAGAAACAGGAAACTACTTTATTCCTTATTTCTGTAGCACTCCTCTTCAGAGCTGCCCAGACCTTACAGCTGACAGTGGACTGTTGAAGCTCCATCCAATCTTCTTGTCGAGTACTATACATACATATTAATGAATAATAAAAACAAGAGGCAAGCCAAATCAAGAGCATTCACAATATTTCACTAAATGACACGGCGTACCTTCTGATCATATGTGCAAATGTTTATATTTAAAACATTACATATTGCAGTAATTTTTGAGGTACCTAGGGTTCCTTCTTCAACAGATGAGAGCATAAAATTATTGGTAAGCGTGAAGGTCTTGCCTTTCTACCGGCTGTCTGTTCAGTGAATACCAACATTAACATTTACTTCACTTTTACCTTTTATCTGCACTCTTTTTGATGGTAGAAGTCACAAGCTGCAGGCAAGAGGTCGAACTAAGAGACTGAGTGATACCTTTAGATTATCAAATATGACGGTAACTTGACCGGCTTCACAAATAATACCGACACGTGTACATATGTGATCCAGAATTTGCTGCAGTATAAGATCAAAATATATTGTCTATAGGCGGTTCACTTTCTAAAAGTACGCGGGCTCATATGTGTAATTCCTCAAGCAATTTTGTAGGATTAATTTGTTCGACCAGGGCTCAGCCAAAAACAATTTATTTTTGTGATCGTATCAAATGCTTTTTGTAGTAACCTAATTTTATCAAATTTTTGTTTTAGTAAATATAGAGAAAGAGAGGGGAGTATGTGGGTGGGGAGAAAAAAAAGAGAGAAATGTATGCGGCTTCGCACACCCTTCACATAGCACAGACAGACCACCCAGTCCCCAGGCCGTTAATTCACCACTGTGGAAGAGAAACCTCATATTGCATCAATGATACATTTTTCGGTTGTGTCAAGAATATAACCCAGGACTCTTAGCTCAATATACAGACTGACTGAACTAAGACCTCGGAGCATGCTCTAGTGACAGAGTGTCTATGAATCAGTCAATACAGCATCTATCTTATGTGCCAGATTGAGTTACATTGAGGCAGTCCTGATGGAAGTCCAGCGACACGGCAATGTTGTACCGGTGGCTGTCGCACATCGAGCTACCAGAACAGCTGATCTGATGGGACACATCATCCCACAGGTACGTGTTGTGTTGGCGAAAAATGATTAGTTCCCACCCCCAAGTGTGTGATGTGGATGTATCTCGGTAATATGTGCAGGGTGCAACGCTCCTCGTGAGTCTCCACAGCCTCCACATGGACCCCACACACTGGGGGGACCCAGACACGTTCAGACCAGAGCGCTTCCTGGACGCTCAGGGGAAACTGTTGCAGGACGACTGGTTCTTGCCGTTTGGGGTCGGTGAGTGAACCACTCGGGGTGTTTTAAGTGTGTCTCAACACAAGAAACCGAGCGCCTGATCTCAGAAGGGAACTGTTTGTGATTCTGCACTGTTCAGCTGTGTTAGTTGAGTGGTTAGCACCTCGACTAAGCTAAAATTCCAGGATTGATTTGAATTGAATGCACTATTAATGTTTATTCCATGATGGGAGTCAACCTCTGTGGTCTAGTGGTCAGAGTTCCTGGCTACAGATTCAGAGGTTTGATCCCTCGTGCTTCCAGAATTTTCTGTGAACCAGTGGGTCTGGAACGAGGTCAAGCTCAGCTTAATAATGAGGACAAGTAAGGAGCTACTTGAATAAATAAGTAGCAGCTCTGGTCTAGAAAACTGAGCCTAACAGTCGTAGGGTTCACTGTGCTGACAACATGACACCTTCTATCTGAAAATGTTGACACTATCATCGCTAATGGCGGTGGTAGCTCAGTCCATATAGCTTGATTGCGGGCTCACGCCATGGAGTTTTTTTTATATAAGGTTGATATCAATGTTAGCAAGTTCTGACAGGACATTTAGAAAAATAGTTTATTAAGTTAAATATAAGAAAGTTAGTTTTCAACTTGTAAAAATAGACATAATATTTATTATAATAATAGCTCTCAAAGTCCACATCATAGATGTTGTATAAACAGTGTTGGCGCCTTTGGGTAGTAAAGAGTGTCAAGGTTGGTTGTGTTGTGCGGCAGGCAGGCGTCGGTGTCTCGGAGAGACGCTCGCACGCTCCACCCTGTTCCTCTTCTTCACAACACTGCTCCACAACTTCACCTTGTCGGTCCCTCCAGAGGGATCCCTCCCTTCGACCAAGGGGTACGACGGGGTGACCATCTCTCCACGGCCCTTCTTCGCTGTTCTCACCCCACGAAGACCAGGTTGTTCGGGAAGATAACTAGTGACTCGACTAACCTGAGGAACAAGTCAAGAGTTGTTGGTGGGAGTGTCCCAAAGTGTGATGTGTCTCTTGTAACCAGTTTAAAGAGACAGGTCTCGTGACTCGTCTCTTGGAACCAGTTTAAAGAGACAGGTTGTGGGGGCACGTCCTCGTGACTTATCTCTCGGAACCAATTTTAAGAGCCAGGTCACACAGCATGCAGCGAAGAGCTAAAACAGTGGATTAGCGTTACTTAGAACATTACAGAGAGCTGTCGACTAGTATTAGTTTATAAAATAATATCTGGTTTTAATTATAGGGGCTTAGTTGTGCACACAAATATACCATGAAACATGGAACAGTGTAATTATTAAGGGCGAGGAATATTTAGAGCAGTAAATTCTCTTTATGTATTTTAACGCTCACTTTAATACAATCTGCAGCTGTAAATATTAGTAATGTTGTTAATACTTCAATAAGCTGCTAGTCTAGACATTGAGGATGAAAACAAAAACAATTCTTTTGGGAAAGGTTTGAACACCCAAAATACATCAAACCCACCCTTGATCGACCCTCCCACCAATCAGCAGGTACAGACATTGTTACAGTCAAATGTTCATAAGAAAGATCTTAAAGTAACTACAAACATATTGTTCACAGTTAACAGTGACAACATTGTAATAGAATTGGGTTTAATACACGATTTTACAAATCAGAATCAAAATCTTCAATTTACCTTTGAATACTGGATCTTGAATCCCGATCCGTTTCTTGGGAAAAAATTATGAACATAGGAGGAAATAAAAATATGATTTAATAATATAAAATACAAATAGTAACCAGACGTTAACCTTGTCTCTTATAATCCATCCATTCAGTTAAGTGTTAAATATCTGGTCTTGGGCCTGGTTAAGTCCATCCTATAATTATAATCGGTTCTGAACCATCAACAAGCAGTATTAGAGCTCTAAAACAAATTTCACTTGAAAATTGAAAAAAAAAAATGTATTGTTTAAGGATTTAGGTCTCAAATCCTCGAATCTCCTTTGGGATTTGAGGGTCCCATCCCCACAATGTTCTCTATTATTATTGTTATTTTACAGGTATTGATAATATCCATCAAAAGTGACAGATGCAGATCCCAAGACTTGATGTATGAATACATGAAAGTAGATCTAGTAGCCTTTATGGCAGTCGGATTAAGTTATTCTTATGAAAAGTGAACACGTTAGGTGTTGTATGGTGAACACAGCCTTGTTTAACGCTCAAAATTATTAAAATAATGAGAGGGTGTCTGATTCTTACATTGTAACCAGCCTGGGGAGCGCTCAGTACTCCTTGTCTCGTGGTGTCAACACTGCGGAGTAGGGTTGTGGCGACAGTGTTATCCCCGGTTGGGGCTCAATAGAAGGTGGCTTTGTCCCTGGCGCCGATGACACTTGGAACTTCTGCAAGATCCCGACGAAGAAAAGGAAGATGGAGTTCCTCGCTAAGGTCTCCCCCATGCACCGCCTGCGACCTGACAACACAACGCTCAGTCTTAGCGCTGGTTCAGAGCTAGTGCATCAAGTTGGCAGCAATGGGTCTCTGTCGACTTGTATCCCTCTGTGAGGACATATAGTTACTTACATCTGGATATTTAATGAGAATGAGCAGTCTTATAATGATTGTATATTCACAGCCCATGTGCATTTTCTGTTTGTCCTTTATGTTAGAATTGTTCCCTTTACATGTCTTTGTGTCCTATAATTCGTTACTACTAACAATTTTTTTTTTTTTCAAAAGAAGATTTTATTCATGCTTATCTCTTTTGTCCGACAAAATAATGATTACAGATTAAGTTGTGCTTTTCAAGTAGGCTTAACTTAGTAATTTTTGAGTTCAAAAATCAAAAGATTATGCTTTGTTTATGAGGTGAAAGATTTGACCATCGAATCCAATAAAACACTGAATCCTTGAATCTTGAATACTTGTCAGGATTCGATGAATTCGAGTGGCCTATCTCTAGTTTTTACCTCTTGATACTGTCACAATGTCAGGTCGTATTATATTTGAGACCATTTATTTTTCATGTAGAACACCTCAAATTTTTACGGTCATTTTATATTCGGGATTGTACTATATTCAAGCCATTACGGTATATTTACAATTTGCCTGCATTTAAATGAAACAGCAACTAAATTAATATGAGAGATAATCGATTATTACCTATTTTTAATGTTGCTGTTTTGTTTAGTTGCCAGTTTTATTGAAAGCTAAGAATCGAGTAGCAAGAATCATAATATTAAGATCGATTCTCTATTCTTTTGATACCAGTAAGAATCGAGGGTATCGAGGAATCAATTATATAAGTTAAGAGTAGTTTTCTCACAGGAAATGGAACTAAACTCACAAGAGATCACAGCTTAGGGGCAAACATTTGTCAACCATATTATGAAAGTGACTTCTTTAACACAAAATTTATCAGATATTCATGACATTACTTAGAATAAAATATTTCATAATTCTTGGAAAAATTACTGTGCGAGTCTTATTGATTTAAATAGAAGACAATTATATTCTTTTTGTAATAATATGATACTAGCTTGGAATTCTTCCTAGTTGAGATCATGACAATATCAATGTTTCGTTAGTATTTTCAATTTTTAAATAAAACTCGTCCTTTATGATAAAATGAGTTTCACACGCCTGCTTTAAAACATTCTACTGCCGGTGCAGGTCGGGTCTCCTACTAATGTCACAGACTATATAATCCTTGGTGTGAATAGTCCAGCCTCTAATATTGTCAATCTAACAATGAAAGTGAGTCCCAAATTACCAAGGGCGAAGGGGAAGAGCCAATCACTGGTCACGAGTCCACCATCGTCATCCAGGAACCTCTCGGGACGGAACACGTGAGGATCCCCCCAGTGCTCGGGGTCCATGTGAACTGACCACAGACTGTACACCACAACTGTGTTCTAGAAAAAGACAAACAGACTGTACACCCACTGTGTTCTAGGACAAGACAGACTGTATGACCTCTGTGTCAAGATAGACTGAAAGGAACAAAGACTATATAGTCACTGTCTTCTAGAACAAGAGAGATAAGACTATATGGTCACTGTCTTCTAGAACAAGAGAGATAAGACTATAT
>CABFVX010011079.1:0-11829 GCA_902151425.1 Timema shepardi | reverse complement strand
TGTGTGGCTTAATGGATCCTTTGTGTGTAATCGTATCGTCATTTTATTACTACTGCCACCTATTCTTATCTTGAGCTAGTTATATACATTCCACCTTATTACACCCCACCTATATATTGAGCTAGTTTTATCCAATCCACCTCATTACACCGTATCTATATCTTGAGGTAGTTCTATCCAGTCCACCTCATTACACCGTATCTATATCTTGAGCTAGTTTTATCCAGTCCATCTCATTACTCCCTGTCTCTTTCAGGTCCATTCTAATGTTAGCCTCCCATCTGCGTCTAAGTCTTCCAAATGGTATCTTACTATTGGGTTTGCCAATCAATTCCTTGAACGAATATGATTATTTATATTGTATAATATGAACTATAATTTTAAATATAAACATTATAACTCATAATATTATAACTATTGTTTTCTATGGTTGTAATATTTAATAGTGATCATAAACTAGTTCATTTAGCTACTCAAAAATCTTATGAGCACGCGAAATAGTTTCACTAAAAATTATTTACCTATTGGCCACGCGCTCTCAAAGAGGATTATATAATATTGCACGTCCGGGCTACATCATTCATAGCCCAGTAGCGGAAAGATGAGCCAGTACTAATGTACCGTCACCTAGGGGGCGCCCGAATGTACTAATCTTACTTCCTTTCCGTGGAGGCTCTTTCCATGTCCCGATGAGATGAGGTTATGATAGTGTGGAACCAATGGACGCTCTTAAGTCTAACTTAATCCGAACCAACCAAACACTGGTGACCGTTTGGATAGTTGCCCTTACGGGGAAAATACCCAAGGTACCAGCCGGGAATCAAACTCGAGACCCCTAGACTCGTAGCCAGGTGAATTGACCACTACACAACGGGGCCGGTTACAAGAGGACACACTAAGCCTTATTGTTACAGCCGCTTCGATTCCTGAAGGGGTGAAATACGAGGATATCAGTGACGACGCCATTTAGAAAGCGAGTAGCCGACAGTCTTAATATCAATCAAATGATGTTCGCAACTAAGTTATTTATTCATTATTTTATTCATCCAACATCATTACAAATTGTTTTTGTGACCTTAGTGGATGGATCCCCCCCTCCTCTCCATCTATGGCACCAACAGAGTTGTCAACTAAATAAGGGAACCCGCCTCGGTGGCGTAGTTAGCTAATGCACTAGTTTCGTGGTGAGCTATACTGCCGAGGACGGGGAGATTGAGGTTTGAATCTCGGTCGGGTGAACTGGAGGTGATTTTTACTAAATGGTTTTCCACTCCCCTCGACGCAAATGTGGGTTCGCTTCCTCTAAATTCAACCTTCCCAATTCCTAACCCATTAGCGTATTAGTACTTAAGCGTATAACCCGAACGGGTAGTAAGACGTGGTGCTAAATAATAATATTAATAATAGCAACTAAATCAGAGGCTTCCAAAAAATTTTGACCGATAAGTCTTTGTTCCAGAAAAAATACATGCTGGAACCCTCATAAAAATATTCACACTAATATTATGGGCATTCAATAATAAGAGTTAAATTTTACAAATATAAAAGTATAAAATAAATGGAAAAATTCACATGCTATACCTGTACCTTGGACAAATGTTCTTTATTTGGATTTGTAAAACTTGGCAATCCTAATTACTGATGCTAATTTGTGTGTGTAAAACAAATTAAGAATATTCTAAAATTTCACCATAGATCCTGAGATAATAATGGTGATCCCAAGAGCTCTGCGAAGCACAGTTTAAAAATCTCTGAGCTATATAATTAAAAGTGGCGTCAATAGAAATCTATAAATAGCCTACTCAAGATCTAATAGCGCCATTGAGTTTTTCCAACCCATTATAAATAATAACAACGACCTTAGTCAATTTACTAGTCATATTCTTACAGCTTGTAGTTCTAACTCAGCAACCAAGCTATGAACATGTGTGTAACATATGTGAAGCGGCTTATAGCCACGTTCGTAGGAGGTGGCGCCTGCCTGTATTAATATTTCACCTGCTGTAGTGATAAAACAGATGCTACTTCAAATTCAAATTGGATAATGACTTGACAAATAATTACTACTTTGAGTTTCAATATTATCTGTGAGGTTTCACTAAGGAAGATGCGACTATAACCATCCGCTATCTGTGGAAAGCATCCGATGAGGTAAAGCGGCATATTTTAAAACAATGATCACACATGGATTGGAAATGTAAGGCATTGAATTTTTATTAGGGTACCTACATTTCTCAAATACAGAATATTCTAGTAGTATAGTAGGATTTTAACTATACTCGGTCTAAAAAGGCGTCACTCTAGTTTTGGACTGGCCTGCTGATGACGGGGAGATCAGGGCTTGAATCCTGGTCGGCCCTACTGAGGGTTTTTCTTCCTACATGTTTTCCCACTCTCCTTACATGCGAGTGAGGGTAGATTATCTCTAAAATGCTTCCTTCCTCATCGCTACCCCATTGTAGTAATTTATCATATATGCGTATAACCTGAACAGGTGTAAGTTGGGGTGATGAATAAAACAATTATTATTATTATTATTATTATTAGCACCGCGTATTACTACCCGTTCGGGTTATACGCACTTACGCTAATGTGTAATGGTAGGGNGGTAGGGTGATTGTGAGATGAAATGGAGGACCTACAGTTTAACGTGGAATCCGAACCACGGTGGAGGCCTAGCATTCCCCACACTCACAAGATGTCTTGTCAGAGGTGAAGGAAGGGTTTGGTAATTAGATAAATCTGTTCCGGGACCGAGGATTGAATCCCGGCCGCCAGCACAGAGGTCTGACACCTTACCTCTAGACCACCAGTTCACCAAAATAAAACAAATAAACCACTACATTGTTGTGCTCCTTGTGCTATTTATCTGTTTGGGTTATCCGCATATACAGGCTGATTCGAAATTCTCCGTACAAACTTTAATGGAAGATACGGAATACTAAAACAAATATTTTCCTTTGATCAATGTGTGTCCACATACGTCAGCATTTGGTGCTGTTAGGTGGTGTTGGTACATAAATGAAAGGCAGAAAGTGTTAACAACATCTTTATTTACAGAAATTTTAAAGCATTTTCTCATAGGAGCGACCACCAACAATAATGCATGCTTGTCAGCCATCTCAGAATGTGTGAAATGCCCCACACTTACATGTACGAAGTCTACGTTTTAAATTACGACGAAGAAAGATAGTCCCTTGGGCAACAGCACTTAATGGGGACATCTGCGAACATACATTTATTAACTAAAAAAGGTTAGTAATATGGTTCCCTATATCCCAATAAAATTTGTATGGAGGATTTCAAATAATCCTGTATAAGCTTACACTAATGGAGTAGGAATGAGGAAAGTAGATTTAGAGGACATATACCTGCATTTTCGTGGAGGATGAGTTGGAAACCAATCGAAAAACAAATCGAGTTCTATCAGCTGGGATTTGAGCCCTAACTTCACCACCGCTGACAAATCAAACTGGACGATACAGACGCCTTTAATTACCTTACTACTGGTATGGGTGACATGGTATATCTATCCTTAAATGATATAAAGGGTAAGTTTAAAAAAAATAGAACCTGAGGAGAGTCTGGGGACACCAAATGCGGGAAAGCCCAGCCTGGTGTATCCTGTCGTTATTGAGAGATTTAGAGTCAGTTGCACTATCCGTGCGGCCGGCCCGGATGGGCTTGATGAGGTTGTCGAGAAAGCAGTAACAATGCCGGTTCGTTAGTTCCCATACTTTAAACAATACAAACCAGAGCACGGAGGGCAAGCACGTATAAAATAAAGAGCGAACCATCGACCGGGTCATATAGGGAAGGGGAGAAGGGGGTAAGGAGGCCTTGATACGGAGGACGACCATGATGACCTCGACCTTGCACTTCCGCCCTCATAGCCCGTTGTGGCCAAATCTCTTAGGCAGGTGGAGCTCATGTGTCGACTTCCGGTGTACACACACACACACCAATCACCGCTCTGTGTACTGCGACCACAAAAATAAAACCATTGTTAGGGCAAACATATGTTACATCAGTATAGATAGGTGTTTGCACACTTCCGCCTCTGTCGGGTACATATTGTCCGTTTCTTTGGGCGACGCCAACGGTTCTGCGGAAACTGCGACATAATAATTGCTTGCTCAAGATAGTGTCAGGTCAAGGTCGTTTCTTGCGATATTGAACACTGCTCTTTAGGTAAGCGGTTTTTAAAGCATGTAACATGACCTGGCATCTGTCTTCATACTTATATCTAGTCCACTGGATCATTTAACGTACAGTTATACACAAAATGTGCAGCTCTAAATCCAATTTTGTGCATTTGATAGAGAAAAAGTCCCGTGTAGCTGGCAGCATCCATAACGGCACAAATGAGACCTATGCCAATATTTATAAAAAAAAAGATATCTGAGCATATAAATGATTTAGTTGAAAGAGAGAGAAATGATAAAAAGTCAATATTTATTAAACTTAAGGGATCCATCTTTTTATTTTTTAAATCTATCTTAGGATTTGCAATTCTGGGGTTCAGCTTGACTACTCGAAATGTTTAAAAAACACTGCTCTTGTTTCAAATTTGGTGTTCCAATTTTAAAAATGTAATGATCTGTATTCTATTAGCTTTCAACTTGATATGATCACTTTCTCGTAACTATTCCAGAATATTGTCCGGTAAAAGATTAATATAATTGAATCACAAGGGAATGGAATGGAATTGTAAAAGCTTTGATTATGTATAATAATAAGTATTAACATAGTTGTCTACAGCAGATTGAGGAACGCCACCGTTAGTTAGACATTTAACCACCAAGCGCTGTTGTCGATATGTGAGTGTGAGAGAAGAACTGGAATCGCTGTTATGGCTTTATTGGAACTCATTTGATGTTTCTGATGGTCTTCAGGATCAATTAAACTTAACAAATATAATGGCTTTGCTATTTAATCCAGCATGATATGCGCATTCGTACAGTTCTCATTATACTTTTAGCAGCATAAAACCTTACTGCGTCAAAGGTGGCCGCGATAGGCCTATATGATAGCTCGCAAAACTATTTGATCGCTCATATTTAACCGGCGATTTCCAGACGTCCATCACAGACTCTCTTAAAAATACGGGTGAAGAATGATCCTGAGCACGTGACGACTCCTGATTGGATAGCTCAGTGGTTGGAGCATTGGCACACGAAGCCAAAGGTCCTGGGTTCGATTCCCGTGTCCAAGTGTCATATTTTTTTCGGTCAACACAGCTATCAATCTACTTCATTTGTAGTATTATCACATAGGTATTAATACTAGCCCTCTAAATTGACAGTTGCAGAGCACATTAATTGGCGCGTGAATGTACAAAAATTGTTTTAAAAGCTTTTAAAACTGTCAAAGAAAGTTTCTTCCTCTCTAAATTGGCTTGTAAATCAAAAAAACACTTTGAAATTGTAGAGAGAGAAAAAAATCTGGACTCGGTGAATCGACTATGAATGGCTCGCATACTATAACAATCCGATTTAATCATAAAACAATGTTTAATTTTTTTTTACCAGCCTCTGTGGTGTAGTTGGCTAACGCGCTTGTCGTGTTGAGCTCGACTACTGAGGACGGGTGAGATCGAGGTTCGAATCTCGGTCGGGTGAACTGGGGGTGGTTTTTCCTAAATGGTTTTCCACTCTCCCTCCACGCAAATGCTGGTCCACTTCATCTAATTCAACCTTCCCAATTCCTAATCCATTAGAGTAATTAGTAACTAAAGCGTATAACCTGAGCGGGTAGTAAGACGCGGTGCTAAATATTATTATTATTATTAATGTTTAATTTACTATGCATAATAGTAGGCCTATTGTCTGTGTTTAGTCCAAAACTTCCGGATGTTATAACGCCACCCTTGTATGAATGGAATTCCGACAGGACTATATTTGATTGTAACTTCTCTTGTCATATCAGCACGCCTGATCCAAGTGACTTCATTGTGTTACACGATTGAGGACCTAGCAGAGTGTTGTGTTCTCAGCGGGTGTCGTATCCACGGTGAGAACAGTACCGATTTCCCTTCTTGTTGTTAGGACATAGATTCTAAGTTGTCACAATAGTTGTGTTGAGTGTGTACTGTGTAGTAAATCTGTTTTCACTGGGACGAGATTGTTCTTCCCTGAGAACGGACGGATATGCAAGGCATACTCGACACAGGAAAATACAAACACGATTCACTGTCTAACTTTTTCATTTTTAAGTTACGTTATCAAACACAAAGTACTTTTTTTAAAAGCACAATTACCAAACCCTTCCTTCACCTCTGACAAGACGTGTATTAATCACAACTTGTGAATGTGGGGTAATGCCAGGCCTCCACCGTGGTTTGGATTCCACGTTAAACTGTAGGTCCTCCATTTCATCTCACAATCACCCTACCATTCATTACATATTAGCGTAAGTGCATATAACCCGAACCGGTAGTAAGACGCGGTGTTAATAATAATAATAATAATAATAATAATAATAATTTTTAGCACCACCTTTTACTACCCATTCGGGATATACGCTTATATACTAATTACGCTAGTGGTTTTAGGGATAAGGAAGGTTATATTTAGAGGAAGTGCACTTGCATTTGCGTTGAGGAAGAGTGGAATTTTTTTTAAAATAATTCTTCAGTATACCCGACCGAGACTCCAACCTTGATCTCCCCGTCATCGGCAGTTTAGTCTACTGTGAAAGTAGCCCCTTACACCATGCGGCCAGTACTTATTCAGAAGATATTATTCAACTTACAGAATTCGTTCAAGGCCATAATGTTGAATTTTAAGAAGAAAAAAGTGTTTTTTTCAGTTATCAAAAATCATTTAGATTTTTTTATTTATTATTTTGCTATGCAACTTATTACCCGTCTAGAATATCCGATTTTAAACATTAGTGAAGTAGGTATGCGGAAGATATAGTTTCAGAGGAAATGTGTCCGAATTTCCTTGAAGGAGAAACAAGAAACCATTTAGAAAAAAAAACAAAAAAAACGTCAATTACGTTCAAATGGGATTTGAACCCCGATATATTTGTTAACGGCAAACCAGATAATACAAGATTGAATTTTAATCCACGTACCAGCCGGGTGTGGGAAGCTTTTGAAGTTGTTATCTCAAATTTGAATCAATTCAATATTTTAATCAAATAAACATATCACATCACTGGTCTCTCAAGATAAATGTTACCCGTAACAGTTGTCGAGTAATCTAATGAGGCGAGGTCTGAGTTCGTATCCCGGCCGACTACACTGTGGTATTTTAAAAGTAATGGGATCTTCACTCTAATTTAGTCACCCTCTCATGCTAATGGGAGAGTATTTCTTCTAAACTACTCTCTTCCTCTCGTGCCTCTAAGATGAACTCTAATAAAACGTGTGCCGAATGTTCTAATACAAATAACCCGCCCTCGGTGGCGTAGTTGGCTAACGCGCTAGTCGTGTTGAGCTCAACCGCTGAGGACGGGGAGATCGAGGTTCGAATCTCAGTCGGATGAACTGGGCGTGGTTTTTCCTAAATGGTTTTCCACTCTCCCTCCACGCAAATGCGGGTTCAATTCCTATAATTCAACCCTCCCAATTCCTAATCCATTAGAGTAATTAGTACTTAAAGCGTATAACCCGAACGGGTAGTAAGACGCGGTGCTAAATATTATTATTATTCTAATACAAATAAACCTCTCTCTCTTTCTCTCTCATGGTGTGCCCTTATGTACTTTACAAGTTCTCTTATACACCCTCATCGGTGATTACACAGTATAAGTCGGCAGGCCCGCAATATACTGAATTGGCAATGATGGGATGATCAAATCTCGGTTGGGTGTACTGGGGTTGGGGGGTGATTTTCCAAATGTTATTTATCACCATGTTTTTTAATACTCTTCAGCACGATACTGTGGGTGTATTTCCTCTAAAGTTACCCTCCCATTACCTGCACCTTAGATCGAGTCGCTCATAACATTAGCGCTATACATTTTTATCTCTACAAAATTTCTTACTTCACGTCCGCACTATCACTCTAATGGGATAAGGATGCGTAAGGTATATTCTAGTGGAAATGTACCCGCATTTTCTAAGGAGTGATCATTTAAAAAAAGAAATTTTAAGGAAAAAACTCTCAGTACTTTTGGCTGAGATACGAACTTAGATACCTCCCGTCATCAGCAAACCAAACTAAAAGAGCTTGACACGACATTTAGCCCACGTGGCCACCAATGTGGGTAAGAACGGTTTTTTATGTGTTTTTTAGCATATCTTACTAACTGTTTGGGTTGTACGCTAACACATGTGTTGAAAATACTAATTACAATATGCTAATTTTCTTTCATATATGTGTGGACCTATGTAAATATATCTACCTCGATGGTTTTGGATTAAAGTGCTCGCTTTAGGACCCAATGTCCTTGGGTTCAAACCCAGCTGAGGTCAAAGGAGTTTTCTTTAACTATAAACATCCGTAACACAACGTTCTTCGGAGGGGAAGTGAAGCCGTCGGTCTCATGTCGATTGTGGCATCTAAAATAACCCTGAAAGATATGTGAAAATACCTTTCCCGGAAAATTTGGTAAGCCCTTTCACAATCACTCATATAAATTCAGTGTAGAGGGCAATGGGTAGCCACCCCACTTTCTGAATTCGCCTATTTCATGGGATTTCCACCAGATGGTGCAGACAACACCAACCAGCTGAAGGTCTGAGTGCATGTCCAGCGCCGTATGGCTATAAATAACATCAAACAATTTTCGGATTGTTGACTAAAGAAGAATATCCTTAAAATTAACAAACAATTTATTCTATTATTTCATCCCTCTACTAAAATTATAAATTCTTCACTTAATTGATTTATATCTTTAATATGATTGATCTGTATCCCTTTTAGTCCATGTGCCAGACACCGGTATAATTTGGTGGGATCAGACGAAATTTCTACCACTCATTTAGTGGGTCATTTAGAACGCCAAAAACCATGATGGCCATCTCAGAAAGATAGCAATCAAATATGGCGGCCATTCAAAATGGCTGTGGACGTTGATTTTTGAATGCCACTGATTTCGGGTTCAGGTTATACGATTTGAACAGTTAAAAAAATTTGTTAAAGCTTCTTTAATTTTCTTTACTTTTTTTCCTTAGTAAAACTGTCGTAAACAAACAGTTTTTGGGTAATTATTGCAAAAAGTAAATTTTGAAGTATATGTGAATTATTTATTAGCGTTTAGCTGAAAAATCACTATGTTTAAAAAAGTTTTTTATAGCGGTAATAACAAAGAATGTTAGCTTAACTTTAAAAAAAAAGTCATCCAAATTCGATAATCTGTGCATGAGATATAGCCAATTATGTACAGTGACATTGTAAATGTATCTATTCGTATTTATAGCATCAACACGGATGTTTTTGTTTCGATTTATTAAATTTCTTTAATGATTTATTTATTATTATATATTTCAACATAATTGAGTAATAAATTGAAACTTTCACTTTATTTGAACTAAGTATAAACTTTTAACAAAACATGGTATCATTAATTAAATTCTGTTCGTTATTTGACCAGATTCACTGCGCAATGTTTTATAAGTTTCGTTTACATATTAATTTTTTAATTATATTATAACCTACTCGTTTACACTGGAATCACTTTCATATTCGTCAAAGCATTCTTCTTCTTCTTCTGCTTGATTGCTTGAGTAAGTTGGGTTCAGGCCTTCACATCCCTTGCATCTGCAGCTCTCTCTACAATTTAATTTGTTCTGGCGGTGGAGGTTGATTTTTGAATGCCACTTATCTCGTGTTCATGTTATCCGGTTTGAACAATTTTTTTAAAAAATGGCTGAAAATATCTGTTACATTAAGAAATCACTTTTCTGTTAGAAATATTAGTCTTCACTAATTTTTTAGGACATCCTGTTTTCAAACAAATTTGTTTGATGGGTTCATAAAAGCTTTGTCCTTCTGCAAGACGACTCTTAAACCCATCAGATGCAGTTTTGCCTTTTTCTTTGGCGTTGAAAAAATCACCGCTTATGTACTCAGGTACACATATACCACTGGACAAATGAAAATATTTGAGGGGCTTAAGTCAAATGGATTCTTCCATTCACTTTGAAGAAACTCAATGAGGGGAGAAACATCCTTTTTTTCCTTGACTATCCAAGGAATCTGAAGATCATGATGAGATTGTTTTTCTTCACTTAAAATCAATATGCCATGAAGGTGTTTCAATGATAATGCTTTATTTTATGCATTTATGTAATGACGTGACACAGAATTTCCGTTAAGGCTGAAGCCACGTGTACCTCCAGGTGTTGGAGTATCTTTATTAACGGTTTCTTGGATTGCCTGATCCCCTGGAATCCTGATTAAAGGGTTCTGATCCCAAAGTTGAACAAAAACAGAAAACCTACCTTCCAAAAAATGCGTGTAGACAAAGGGACTTCTCTCCTGCAGTTTGGTCAGTTCAAAGAGATAGTAAAGGTATTTGGTATAGTTTACTCTACCCAATGCAATGCACATTTGCTATGCAGTACATGTACAAGTACAATCACCTTCTCTATTAGCTCTGAGAAATCCTAATAATATTTCGATCACATCTATATAAATCATCCAAAAAGAAGACAATTCCCCATTTTCAGAACTGAGGATGTTAAAGTATTTGCTTAAGTATTCAAAATCTCTGGGACAATCGGCTCTATCTCACGTAATTTTATAGGTTTCATGAAAATTATTTATAGGTAGCTTATTAATAACTTCAATGGGGAGCTTTTGTTCAAAATCTAAGTCACTCCCATCAATCTATCCAAGGAACCCAAACCAAATTATTCTCAAACATGCTTCATACATCAGCTTGTGAAATCGAATTGCATGGTTATATTGTTTCCCTTCCAACATTTTGTCAACAGATCCCTCAGCTATGACACCAGATTCAACAGATAAATCTCTTAATCCACAATTACCATAAAGTCATCTAATTGTTAATAAATTGCATATAATGTGAAAGTTCACCATCATTGGAAAGATTCGCCATTCTTTGTTATGGTGTGACCACAAAGCTCCCATAATATTGAAAAAAACTGATAAATCCATCAATGCAACAATTTAATCCAAATCAAGATATGCTCGAATACTTTCACTTATTTTTAATTTTTTTAACACAGTTGAAACCTCAGTAGATGGAGCATTAGTCGTTGGCAAGTAGTTTAGTGTGTCTGGTGTAACAATTGGATTTTCTCTTACCATAATTTTAAGGCCAGTCCAGGAATTTGTCATCTGGTTGTGAAAATAAATCGGACCATCTCGTTAATACCCATATGAAGTTGGAAATTTTGCTTTGAGAAATGAGTGGGTACAATCTTTAGGAAGATTCGACTCTTTTTTTTGGATGAGGACATTTCTTTACTGTTTTTGTGAAGAAGTTGAGAGGCTTCTCTATGATATCAACCTTTCTGACCTTTTTTTTTTAGCAATTTCACTAACTTTTCTGTTTGGTTTGCATTAAAGAGTCCTTTGCTGAATTATTATTCCATTCACTCGGTGAGTTGTACCTGCCCCACTAAGTGTCTCCTCCCTTCTATCTATGTTGTCAAAAGCAAGTACTTTAGGAACGCAGAAATGAGTATCAGTGTGAAGAGGTATTGATATTTGTTTCTTGCTTCTCAATACACCAAGCTGTGTCAATTTCAAGACGCTCGGTAACACTACAACCATGTCCAAGTCAATTTAACATCTTTAACACTTCTATGTTCCCAGTAAGAGTCTTAAGGTGGGATGGAAGGGCTGAATAAAGCGCAAAAATATTGCCTATTTCTGGCACAGTTTCTGGGATTATGAAACATCGCAG
>CABFVX010011078.1:0-11830 GCA_902151425.1 Timema shepardi | reverse complement strand
TTTTATTTACAATCTCTCCGCGGAGCACCTGGAGATGTTTCGCGGAGCACTTGGTGCTCCGCGGAGCACACTTTGGGAACCGCTGGCTTAGATCAATGGCTGAAGCGTGAATTTTAAAAAGTGCCAATTTCACAAAGGCTTACTAAAACATTTGACTAATAGGCCAATGGTTAGGGTGAATTTTGGTATCGAGGTGGGATTTTAGCCCTTTGTCATTCTAAAAGACGTTTCAGGGATCTAAAATTTGTATGCCACTGATCTAGAAGATTTTTAATCCAGAAATATCTTGTTGGTCTAACATCTGTGTGGTGATAAATATTACATTTTGAGTATTGATGAATTTCTAAAAGACTTACATTATTCTCGAAAAATTTCCAGAGATGACTAAAAATTGGTTCAAATAATGAAAATTTGACCTGAAAATTCAAAATCACAAAAATTTAGGCCCACCTATAAAACAAACATTTTTAAACCTGGTTCTGTGAGCATTGTTTGAGGTAACATAAAAAAGATGACATGTCAAAATCCGGTTTCTGCTAATAATAAATAAATTATTATCACTGTTAATAAGAAAAATTATGTTTCTAATTTATTATATCAAATTTCTATAAAAATTAAACCTTTAAAATTATGATAGCTACCCCTACATTACATGGTTGTTAAATAACTAACCTGTTAATAATGTTGTTGAACTGCCTTTTCCATCATATATATGTTCCATACACTTAAATAATATTAATACATAATATGCTTATATTATTACTTGGGAGTATTTTTTACTCTCAGTATCTCAGTCTATTTTTTTAATCTATGTTCAATACCAAACTAGTTGCAACTGTGAATGTATAGACTCAATAAGAATTGGAATTTGGTTCTACTAAGGTACACCCTGTTTATCCTGAGAGGTAGCAGTTTAAACTGGAGTGGTTGTACTATTTACCTAGTCCACAAACTGGGCCATAGTGGAACCCTGTAAGGTAGCTTGTTAACTCTCACGGTAAACGAAAGGTGCTTCGCTACTTCCTCAACTAGTACTATTACTACTAGTACTATTACTTGTGGGTGACCTGGCGGTCTAGGGGTAAGGTGTTACTTCTATGCTGGCGGCCGGGGTTCAATCCTCGGTCCCGGCATAGCTTTATTTGATTACCAAACCCTTCCTTCACCTCTGACAAGACATCTTGTGAATGTGGAGAATGCCAGGCCCTCCAACGTGGTTCGGATTCCACGTTAAACTGTAGGTCCTTCATTTCTTCTCACAATCACCCTACCATTACACATTAGCGTAAGTNAGGTCCTTCATTTCTTCTCACAATCACCCTACCATTACACATTAGCGTAAGTGCGTATAACCCGAACGGGTAGTAAGACGCGGTGCTAATAATAATAATACTATTACTAATAACAATAACAACAATAGTCATATGTAATAACCCTCTTCACTGGCCGAATGCTCCAAGGCGTAATTCTCATGTGTGATACTATAATATATATATCAAACATATAATATGGGTGCCCCTCCTAAGCATCACACATGAGTGAATAGTGGACCACCGGGGTCTTGGGGTACAGTGCTCACCGCAGGACCCCATGTTCGAGGCTTCAAATCCATCCGGGCTCGAAGAATTTTTCTTGAGCGATAAAAATCCACAGCACAACTTTTTTTGGAGGTGAAGTAAAACCCTTGGTCTTGTGTCGATTGTGAATTATAAAAGAACCCTGGAATTTATGTGAAAATACATTTCCACGCAAAATTGGTAGGATCTTTCACTCTCACTCATAGAAATCCTCGTGTGCTGAATGTTGATATAATCAGTTGGCTCAAAGAGTAAATAAAAATAAATTTTGGAGTTCGGTTAAGAAATCAACTCACCCCACTGGTCGTGTGAAAGAAATATTACTATCTTGTAGGGGAAAAAAATTAATATACACAAAATATAAATTACCTCAAACCTCGGGGAATATGGTAATTTACCATGCAAAGTTAAAAAATAACACAACTAAACAATATTGGAGCAATGTAGAATCCCTTACAAATGGCACACCTCTCTAATTTATAATCCAAGATTGTATAAAGTGGAAAAATTAAATTTCACACAAATTTAAATTTACGAGAAAAATGAAAATAGAACCAAATAGTTGATTTGATAGAAAATAAGATATTTAACAAAACAAGGCTATTTCCTTATCAATAATCCTTCTAAACATTTTTATTTTATTGTTGCATAGTTAAAAATTTAAATGGGTCTGTGAATTTATTAGAATTGTGTTCATCATCGTGTTATAAATGGTTCTCTTTTAATAAAATATGAAAAAATGTTAACGAATGACACAAATATCATGAAATTAAGTATAGTTAATACCCCAATGATGTTGATTCATCAGAATCAAGGAGAAAATAAGACTAAGGTAAGAATAAACTAATTCTGGGTTTTAGCTCAGTAAACTTTCCACAAATAATTACATATGCCGGATGTTCGAAAACTCATATCTAAAACTGCACATATGGTTTGTTTGAACCAAAAGTAATACAAAATCTCAATACACTGACATCCGGGAAACTATTCTAATACCATTGAATTGTGACCAAAGTTTCGGTGTACAGCACCGGGAGAGCAAAGCTGTTCAAGCATGCGTGTACAACATATTGCATAGAACTAGGCGCGTGGCACTACTCGGAATCTTGGAGCACGGCAGCAGAACATACCACAATCTAGTAAACGACACCCCAGTCCATATAAAAATGTGAATACGTTCTGAGGCTCATCATTAACGGTCCTACATCACTGAAAGTGCTTGCCACTGTTACATGTGTAGTGCCGTGCGCCTAGCTCCTATGCAACTGGTTGTACACGCATGCTTGACATCTTTACTATCCCGGCACTTTACGCCGAGACTTTGTAAATTTTTTAATGGTATTAGCATAGTTTTCCAGATGTAAGTGTATAGGGATTTGGTATTACATTTGGTTCAAACAAGCTATATGTGCATATTGGCATATGAGTTTCCAAACACCCAGTGTATGTGTGTATATACATGCAACGTGACCCACAGCGATATTCCAGCCACCGAAACCTTCTTGTTCCTATCACCAAATATATCTTGTAGTTAATCTGTTGGTTTTCTAGAAAAACCCCCGAGAGGTTTTCTATATTTGTTCATATATCTATTCTCCACTCGTAGCAGACGTTGATACCTTCAACTGTCCGAGTTATGTGAACACTCGTTCACGCTAGAACAAGTCTTGAAGCGAACGATAAAAGGGTAGATAGACGACAGGAACGCTTGCGTTTAAGCTCTTGAGAGTGTTCTAGTGGGATCTTAATTATTTATAATATTTTCTATTTCTATTTAAGGGGGGGAGGGGGCACAAGTTCTATCTACTGTTTCAGATCAACAAACCTTCGTTAAAGAAATTAAACATTATTGCTGGGAGTATTCTATAATATTTTTATTGTTATACGAAAATACTTCAATATTTATTTAAAAAATTGAAGATTTATTGGTAAAACCCCAATAAAATTAAGCAAATATAGTAAATATTTTTTTTTAACGAAAATGTTATTAAAGCCTTCGAACAATATTCACAAAAATTATTTTGACGGTTTCTCTACAAAATTAAATATATGAAAATAATTCAAGTTCTCTTGAACACCTTAAGTTAAAACGAGCTTTAAATCTATACAAGCTAAACTGAAGCCTTTTGTTTAATTTGAGAATAACTATCTTTCTACGAAGTGACTATAATAAAAGTAGAAATATAAAATAAAAAAGTATTTTAGAAAACACACATTTTTAAACAAGTAGGTTTAGCTACGAGAGTGCATACTAACAAAAAAGAAGTTGTCTGTACCAGATAAAAATATACTATATTCTTGTTGTAAGATATTTTTATAAAACCGTTATATGTAACTGTAAAATAAACAACCATTTTTATTTTCAATGTTTGTTAAAACTCCTTCTAAAGGAGTGCAACAGAAACGATTATAAATAACCTACTTTCGTAATATCTAATAAATAACTACAGTTATAAATAATATATACGTAGTGGCTGCAATGTGTTTGCATTATAAAACCTTCACAAAGATCTATATTTTATCTTTATCATAATATTGTGGGTTTATCGCACGTTTGAAATTCCGACAGCTCATATTTCCTAAATGCTACCCTCTATTGTGGGGGATTTGGTTTTTGAATGGCCTTTTGCTAGATTTTATTCACATTTAAAGTTAAGAGGGCTACGTGGGAAAGCTGTGAAAAGTACTGTAGGCGTAAACAAATCAATGATTATTTATGAAGTGGCTTGATATTTTTTAATATTTCTTTCACCAAAATGAGGCAAAAGTTTTGACCAGTTAAAGAGTTTAAATTATTTTATAAATTGTTTGATGACTTAAGTAACACTGCACAAAACAATCTCTCCTTACCTCAAAATGTTCTATTGTGACCCAATCAAAACATGATTTTATTTGATAGAGGAAAGCTAGATTTCAGTTTCTAGCTTTTTACTTTATTCTCAAAAGTACAAATTTTGAAAATCGTTGGTTTTTAAAAATTCAAATTTTTAACTTTTTAGCTCGTTATAAGTCTACCGATAGTTTTCGCCTATATTTGGTTTAAAACTATATTTAAAAATAGCAAACACCTTCTTAAATAATTAGTGATTTATAACGTTTGCAACACGTCCCAGTGCTCTTACCTACAACCTTCTTAACAATAATTAGTAGTTCATTACATTTGTTGCATATTTTATCTTGTTGGAAAAAGTCGTCATTAGTATTTCCTTAAACCCAATATATCGACAGTGAAAAACACACGTTTGATTACACGAAGAACACATTTGAAAAGTTTATACAAATTTGGTTTCATTTTTGTTATTGAATAGTTATTTTTTAAAAAAACTCTAAAAAATCTTAACATTATGACTATTTTAGTTTTAGGCTTAGATGGTATGGTATTTTATATCTGTATTTTTCGGAAAATTATCCAGTTTTTTTAATTTTCGTAAAAAAATAAAGAATTTATCAAAAACAAGATATAATACTACACGTTATTTTATTTATGTGAGCACTTTTCACTCCCAGTTTGGGTTAAACACGTGTAATAACTATTATAATGTATGAGAAATGAGAAATGTTGAAATTACAGAATGTTTACCAATATTTGCGTGGAGAAAGAAAGAGTGGAAAACTAATTAAGATAAAAAACCTTCTTACACCTGACAGACAATCGAACCACGATCTTCCTTTCATCGGCAGTCTAATCTATTGCAAGGTGGTGACCTGGTGGTCTAGATGTAAGACTTCTGTGCTGAGGGTCCGGGGTTCAATCCTCGGTCGCGGCAAAGATTTATCTGATTTCCAAACCCTTCCTTCACCTCTGACAAGACATCTTGTGAATGTGGGGAATGCCAGGCCTCCACCGTGGTTCGGATTCCACGTTAAACTGTTGGTCCTTCATTTCATCTCACAATCACCCTACCATTACACATTAGCGTAAGTGCGTATAACCCGAACGGGTAGTAAGACGCGGTGCTAATAATAATAATAATAATAATAATAATAATAATAATAATAATGCAAGGTTGACGCCTTAGGGCTGAGACCATGTGGCAACCGAGGGAGATTACATGTATTATAATTTAATACAAAGCAACACTGAAAACCGGCAAAAGTGGTATATTTAAAAATTACCATTGAAAGCAGTGTTCTTATTGTAATTGATTTAAATTACCATATCGCGGATATCAGGATAAGGATAGTGAACTGTAGAAAGCTATCCTTACTTCGTATGACAAGAGGTTGGACTATCCCTAAAAAAAACGCAACTTAGCAATAGGCCGGATATGTACAGTTTAATTTACATAAGCAGAGCCTTTTAGAAAATAAAAAATAAATAACTACCAAAATTGATAACATTGTATTATTTTACTAGTGTTAGTTTTAGGTTTTAATGATAAATATTCAAACTGACCTGGCTTATGACTACGTGAATAATTAGTTGTCAAATAAGATCCTGTCTATGAAATTTGACTTTATCTATCTCTAAATTTACTACTAATACAAATAGAAGATTTTGATAACTACAAAATCATACACAATATAAAACATTTCTCAAATTAATAGTTAAATTCTGAGATAATTTTGGACACATTAACATTTTCATTAGTTCAAACTAGTTGGGAAACTTTCATGTTGAAGCTGTAGCATACATGCCCATTTCGTGGATAGTACATGATTGTAAATGCCACTCCTCAGTTCCCCCACTCCGTCCCCCATCCATCAAACCCCACCCCACCTTTATACGAACTGTTTGCCATGTGTCCCGTAGCCTGTGTAATTGTATGAATCCCAGAGTGTCCCTCAGAACCACGTCGGTTGTCACATAGCTAAGTCTCGCTGTGAACAGTTGTTTGTTTGCTTGGTATTTTTGGTACCTTTGTAAGCTACTTTTGTTGTTGTAACTTGATATGTAAATGTTATTCACTAAACTCTTTTTTTTTTTATCAAAGAAGTGGAAGTTTTTGGTGAAAGCAAACCTCCACACATGATTATTTACACGTGGTGTACGAATGTGTTGATACAAGCTCAGTGTGGTGATGTTTTCTGAGGCCGCACAAACGCTTTGGTCGCCAGAAGTTGAATAAAAGGCTAAATAAAAATAATCATAGCTAAAATTTTCATTATATTAATATTAAAATAATATAAACAGTTTCGTATAACTGTAGATAGCAAGACTGGATGATGTAGCGTGTGCAGGGCAATTTCAACAAGGAGGTACTCGTAGAAAATATTAACATTTATAAGGTAACCTGGTGGTCTAGGGGTAAGGTGTCGGACTTCTGTTCAGGGTTGCGGGGTTCAATCCTCGGTCCCGGCACAGATTTTTCTGATTACCAAACCCTTCCTTCACCTCTGACAAGACATCTTGTGAATGTGGGGAATGCCAGGCATCCACCGTGGTTCGGATTCCACGTTAATCTGTAGTTCCTCCATTTCATCTCACAATCTCCCTACCATTACACATTAGCGTAAGTGCGTATAACCCCAACGGGTAGTAAGACGCGGTGCTAATAATAATAATAATTAACATTTATACGATTAACGATATCTACAATTACATATTTTACTAGTATTTTTTATGGGTTTTGATAAAGGTTACATATGAAGAACAAATGACTCGACGTATGAATAGGTAAACGTAGATCTAATACATTTTCTAGCTATCTTCCTATGAAAATTGGACTGTAAGCAATGTTTGAAATATACTAATCGATTCCTGGTGACAGCGAGGTCAAGGTTCGATTCTCGGTTTAGTACCATGTGACTGATTTTTCATAAGTAATTTCGCTGTAGTTTTGTTATACTAAACCACCTCTGTGGACTGGTGGTAAGAGTTCTTGGCTACATGTCCAGAGGCGCCTTCAGATTGTCTGTGAATCAGTGGAACGGGGTCAACTCAGCCTCGCGAGAACAAATGATGAGCTACTTGAATAAAGAAGTAGCAGCTCCAGTCTAGAAAACTGAGCTTATCTGTTGGAGGGTTCGTTGTGCCGACAACATGACACCCTCTCAGATGAGACGGTGGCTTCTCGGTCTGTATAGCTCGGCTGCGTGTTGACGTTATGGAATTGTTTTGTCACCCTCTTTATACCAAAATAAAGATCTACCTAAATTGATTCACAAATAAGGTATATCTTCTTAAAAAAATCAGCTCAAAGAGTTTTTAAAATTTCACTTATTTACACAGATTAGGATAAGAAATAGTAAGAAATATTTTAAACTTATATTGTTTCAAATATCGAGAACATACCTCATTTTAAATAAATATTTTGACATTTATTTTGAATAGGGAATTTACTGATATATTTTTATATGAATTAAAATATGTTTTAATATTTAACCATTCCTTTATTTATATATATATATACGCACGCACGCACGCTACACACACACACACACACACACACACACACTGTACTACAATCGAGCAGCACTGAGTAAGCTCACACTTACGCAAGTCTTAAGTTATTACTCAGACACTGTTTTTACCTTATTGTTCTACCACAAATAATCATATAATGTTATATTAAAGTGTGCATTACTATATATACATACACGTATTAAGCCATTAAAATGGTGAAAATAACATTTGACCAAACTGTTACATAATTCATGAGAATATTCAGAGTTAAAACACATTCTAGGGCTCTATTATAGCTCTCATAAACAATTATGTCCCTTACTATAAACACAAACTCTAGTTTCCTCCTTACAGTAACATGTGCATCAAATGCATTCCCTCCTGATATGACTCCTGAACCGCTGTTACGTAGACCTACTGGTAGATATCTATATTTTATTGTAAACATTCCCTCCACTGACGCGCCATTAAAGAGATTCAGTAACTTAATAACCCATTTGATCTTCTCTGGGCAATTAACTGCCAGTTCACCTGATCTTCATAGTAAGAGTAACATTCTTCTTCAGGAATAAGAACACTACCTACACAGTGGTATCTCTGATTAAAGTGGAACATATAGAGCCTAAAAAAAACTAAAATTATACTCATTTAGTGCAAAAATCTACTCTCACCATATTGAAAATACTTTATTTGTCACCAGAAAGGTATGATATATGTTTGTCACCATTAAACTTAATACGAACATTTCACGTAATGAATCGTTGAAGTAATTTTACTGTACCGTTTTTATCAATGGTGTACGCTCTTTGTCCTTGAATGAAAGAAGGTTACATGCGCGCAATTCAAATATTGTCGTGTGCGTGGAAGATATGTGCGAACATTACTTACTTTCTGGACCATGAATTTTTGACATTACTAAATTAAACTTAGGTCTATTGGCTCGTTGGTTCAATGTTTAAAACTGTGTGATCACCTTATAATAGCGTGTCCATTTTTTACATTACTAAACTATGAAGAGTTATTATCGAAAGATGGCAGTATCATATATATATATGTGTGTTAATGCCAACGTTGTTATTTGGAGGTTAAGCGTAGGTTTGTCAGGAGAAAAACAAGGGCAAAGTGAATACCGTTAGACATGAGATATCTAAGAAAAATATGTGGAAAAATTCGTAAAGACAGACCACTAAAGAATGTGTTCTGAAGTAGTTTGTGTTGAAAGGGAATCCAAATGGGCAATGTGATAGAAATGTACTACGTTGATTTGGGAATGTTGAGAGGATGAGTCTGGATATGGTGACGAAGAAAATATATGAAGGTAGAGTGTGGGGATCAGAAAGAAGTGATAGGCCATGAAAGGCGAGGCGAGATATTGTAGATGAGTGTGATTCATAAATAAAACTTAGAGCCCTGTTGGTAATTTCTGAAAACTCCACAGGGGTAAATTTAAATTATATGTCTCTTTTGACAATACTAAGATAAGCTTAGTCACCTTTTTGTCCCTGTTGGCTTCTCTTTAAATAATTGTATATCTTATAAACACTCAGCTCTTTATGTAATGTTTAGTGTGCATCTATTCCTACGTTTTATATTATATCCACTAATACATAATTAGGACATTTCCATAACATTAATACTATAGGCCTACCTAAAGCTAACACAAATATGAATTTTAAATTAGTCATTAATAACAGCAATACATTTTTAAGTATTATAATTCTAAATAAAATTATCATTATGCTAAAGAAGTGTTTAAATTATCCAGATACGTTATGTTTAGTGTTAGGAATTTGACATTAAAGATCAACGATGAACTTTCACCCCATGAATTACAACATGCTATGAGCTATATTTTACCCATAAAATAGGGAACCAAGTTAAGAAATGAACCGACCACTCATATCTGACGATTGGCCTATGTGAAGCGTCTGACAGAACGGGTAAGGTGTCACCAGCATACATTCATTGGAGTTCCCATGATTTGGAGGGAACCCCAAGATAATTTATCTTACTGTTATTTTTGTTTTACAAGCATGAAAGGAATTTTAATTAAATCGAAACACACATTGATAAATCCATATATACCATCTACTATCAGACAATGCCAGCCCAATGAGGACTTCTGTACCACAGTATCAAAAAATATAACTGTAGAAAATGAAGATTCTGAAAACGATTCTACTGAACTAGTTCAACATAATGAACAACATGACTCTACTATTAAAGCAAGTACCTCTTCTTTTGAACAAAATCTGTTAGCTCAAAGTTATTTAAACGACCTTGTTCAGGATTTGATTTGTTCAAAAAGAAAAACTGTTGGGGTATAGGCTGAAGAGCTGGTATTTTCTTCAGTGAGACACCAAAGTGTTTATTTTTCCTGTAGCCGCCAGGATAAGTTTGGAAATTGTATTCTCAAGAGATTGATTTAGTTCATTGTAACAGTACTTTCTTTGTGATGGATGCTCTTGGTCATGAATATATAACAGTGGAGTGGCCATTGTTTATTGACTCATCTAAAACTAGTTTGAAAGTGTCATTTTGCATAACGGAAACACATTTCCTTCTGTACCGTTAGCTTATGCCGCCAACATTAAAAAATCTTACAAAAATATAAAACTACTTTTGAAAAATTCAGTATAATTATAACTGGAATTTATGTGGTAATTTAAAAGCCATGAACTGTTACTTGGTTTGAGGCTCAGCTATACTTGAACTTTCGGTATTTCTTGTGTGAGTGGGATGGTTGTCATAAGAAAGGTTATTACATAAAGAAGGAATACTCAAAGCATGAGTCTTTTACTCCTGGAAAGAGAAATGTTGCACATCCTCTGATGATCAACCACTAAAATAATTTTTACCACCACTTCATCTATAATCAGATCTTTTAAGACTTTTGTTAAGGTTATGGATAAAAATTGTGCTGGGTTTGCTTATTTGAAGGTCAGGTTTCCTCAAATATGCGATGATAAAATTAAAGATGGGGTTTTGTGGGTCCTCAAATAATATAATTTGATTCAAGATAGAGAATTTTAAGCTATATTAAGCCAAGAAGTAAAAATAGTCTGAAAATCGTTCATAAGTGTTAAAGAAAAGTTTTTGGGAAGCTTTAAGGCATATAGCTACCGGGATATTGTAATTTATTACATTAATTTAAATATTTGGGGTTTAATATGTTGATTAAATTTATATAAATTTTTAACAGACCTGGCATGCAATCTCACAAAAAAAAACGTGTGATAGAGAAAAAATTATTACATATTTGAATTCAGCATAGAAAGTACTAATAATTTCATACTTTATTGTGTGTCTCAAAAAAAATGTTTTATTTTGTAGACTATCGTTATTAGTGAAAGGTCAAAGAAGAATTTTTTATCTCTTTTTCATAAAGTAGACAATTTACCAAACAACCTTTTTGAATGTTTTATTGTCAAAACAAAACAAAATATTTGCACCTGTAGAGTGACATATTCACGATAAATGTACTTCACATACATTTTAAAAGTAAAATTCCTCGAAAACCTGAGTTAATAGCAATACAGATCTCATGCAGTGACGCATATCGCCACGTGTATTTAATATGCAATAGTAGTATTTACTGACCCCCTTCCCCCATATTCGTTGCATGACTTGATGTGTAAGGGGCCCTCCTAACCCACTACATGACCTTTTCTACCCAATTTGACCCGGCTCACTTGATAGCACCAATACATTATTCCTGCGTCACTTGTAGCTTACTTTAGAAATTATGTACTGCCCAGTTTGGCCAAACGTATACAAATACTGATTTAAACTATGAGATTGGGCTTTTATTTTAGTACTTTAGTAAGAAGGAAAGGGTCATACCATTACACAAAGAGCTAATTAAGACGAACAATGGGGCCTTAATTGATTGAGGGGGGTGGGGAGT